>CAUYLG010060174.1:0-63370 GCA_963573385.1 Cacajao melanocephalus | reverse complement strand
GACAAATTCACAATTTTTTTTTAAAGTTGGAACCACACTGGTTTTTTTTTTTTTTTTTTTTTTTTTTTTTTTAAGATACGGGGTGTTGCTGTGTTGACTAGGCGGGTGTGCAGTTGCTATTCACAGGCACGATCCCACTACTGATCAGCACGAGAGTTTTGACCTGCTCCGTTTCCGACCTGGGCCGGTTCACCCCTCCTTAGGCAACCTGGTGGTCCCCGCTCCCGAGAGGTCACCATATTGATGCCGAACTTAGTGTGGACACCCGATAGGCATAGCGCACTACAGCCCAGAACTCCTGGGCTCAAGCGATCCTCCCACCTCAGCCTCCCGAGTAGCTGGGACTACAGGCACGCACCACCGCGCCTGGCCAAACTGGTTTATTATCCTGAGGAACTCAAGGATTTCCTACATTTGATGGAATTTTCCCCTAGATAATCATCATACTTCAACATGCAGTAATTATTGTTTATGGTTACCTTCCACTTAACACATGATAGAGTCTTGACCTTAACAGAATAGCTTTTATCTAAATAAATAAATTTTACTGCATTACTAAGCCTGTTCAATTCTGCTGAAATTTTTTCATAGTAAGATATTCTTGAAGGAAGCAGTATGTTGATTTACATTCTGGTGCATGCTTCTTCCGCTCTGTGCTTATGCTAGAATGCTTTCCTGTATTGTAGTAGCACCTTAGAATATCCCCATACACACAATTTAAACCCAAACCACATTTGCTGATGATGCTCATGTGCTTAGATGTTGCAGCAATGTCAAATTGCTATCATAGTTTCTAAACATTTACTGTCAATTTCTATACTTGTCACAAACCAGCATTAGATCACACTTTGAGAAGCTCTGCTATAAATGACAAAAGACTCAATTGCTTCAACAGAAACAGAAAATTGCAAGGGGAAAAACGAGATGGAAAAGAAACACAGAGATTAAGAAAGATTTAAGAGACTTAACAGCCAATGACTATTTATGACCTTTGGATTCCAATTAAACTTAAAATGTTATGTGATAATGAAAAAACTGTAAATAACTACTAAATATTTTAGGATACTTTTTGAATGTGTGGTAAAGATACTGTGGTTATGGTTTTTGTTTTTGTTTTGTTTTGTTTTTAGAAGAGTGCATTTAGAGATACAAACTAAAATGCCGTAGTTGAGAATGAAATGACATGCTGTCTGGGATTTGGCACAAAGTAACTTGGGAGGGAATGATATGTAAGATCCATTATATAATACTACTCCTGCCACCTTCTTTTTGCGACATCATTGTCTCACTCTGTCAGCATAATCATAGCTCATTAGAACCTCCACCTCCTGGGTTCAAGCCATCTTCCGGCCTAGCCTCCTGAGTAGCTGGGAGTACAGGCACATGCCATTATGCCCAACTAATTTTTTTTTCTTTCTGTAGAGACAGTCTTGCTTTGTTACTCAGGCTGGTCAAGCAATCCTCCCACCTTGGCCTCCGCAAGTGCTGGGATTACAGGCATGAACCGTCTTTCTACTTGTGTGTTTGAAATTTTTATTATAAAATATAAAACATGTTATAATAATATAATTATATAATAATCCAGCTTTTTGTGGTCTAGGTAGCCACTCAGAGCATATTAAGCTTCTTTGCAAACCAGCATCTAACCATAAGCACTTGTCCATTTTGTTTAGTCATTACTGGACTCATTTAGCAGCTGAATTGAAAATGGATTTGGGATGAAGAAGAATCACTGGCAATTAGCATCCAAAACATACCAGCATCCATGCTCTAAAACCTTGTGGGGTGTGTGGGTGGGGATCCTGCAGAAAGAATGTAAAGTAATACCTTCACAAGTATGTAGCTGTACACTCTGCAACGGGGCTTTCCTTGCAAGGTCAGCCTCATGCTCATTTTAGAAACTATTTTTAATTATTTTAATTATAATTGCAAAAGTAATATACTATACATTGTACTATAAAATCAAATTCGAATATGATAGATAAAGCAAAATTCCCCTAGGCCTCGTCTTTTCTTGATTCTCTTCTTATAGGAAATCACGTTCCCAGTTTGGTGTCATCCTTTCTACACTATTTCTGTACACACACACACACACACACACACACACATATACAAGCACAAATCACAAACTCTCTCATCTGTGTGCATATATTTTAGTATAAATATCATAACTACTATTTGCAATTGCTTTTAAAAAAAAACTGCTATGGCTGGGTGTGGTGGCTCATACCTGCAATCCCAAACCTCCTTTCGAGGTTTACAAACAACCAAAAGTTGTTTCCAATTACTTATTTCTGTTACAAATAATGTTGTAATGAACAGATGTCTCTTTGTACCCATCATTATCATTTCCAGATGGGTACATGAAGGTAAAAGAAGGCAACTGTCTTGCCCAGGCTTGCAATATGTCCTAGAGCAGAAAGGACCCACCAGCCTGCTGGCTTGCTTTGCAAGTTTCTCCCTAAATAATATGAAGAGCACTCATTTGCTCTTCCAATGTTTCAATGTAGGTATGTGTGTGCACACGCGTGCACACACACACAAACAAACACACACACACACATATTCAAGTCAGCCTGACAGGGAAGCCTTTGGAGGCAACTCCTTCTGAATCAGCTATATTCCTTAACAAACTCCCAAACATGCCTTCTACACACACAGGGCCACAGAGGACTGTCAAGCTGCATTTCACTGAGAGCATGTTCTACCACTCTGAGCCTGAGAGCAGTGCAGAGTCAGGTTTATGGCAGCACACACTTTCTTCCCAATAGCACCTCAGTTGCCGAGGATGCAGCTTTCATATGCTTTACCGAGAAAGGGCAACTGGAAAAACAAAGGCGCAGAGGCAGCCCACCTGGAAACCAGGTGAAACCCAGAAAAGACACGCGTGGAAGCAGTAAGAGTGTGAATGTTTATGGAGCTTTTTGCCAAGAGGCACACATTGTAGTAAGGTTTTGTGGGGTTTTTTTTTTTTTTTTTTTTTTTGAGACAGTCTTGCTATGTTGCCCAGGCTGGAGTGCAGTAGTGCAATCTCTGCTTACGGCAACCTCCATATCCCGGGTCCAAGGGATTATCATGCCTCAGCCACCCGGGTAACTGGGATTACAGGTGTGTGCCACTTCACCCAGCTAATTTTTGTATTTTAGTAGAGATGGGGTTTTGCCATGTTGACTAGGCTGGTCTCAAACGCCTGGCTTCAAGGAATCCACCCACCTCAGCCTCCCAAAGTGCTGTGATTACAGGTGTGAACCACCACACCTGGCCTGTGATAAGGTTTTCATTTAGACAACCCAAGGGATTGGCCCTATTATGCCTACATTTCACAGATGAGGAAAGTGAACGAGAGACCACTTACTTGGGATCACAACTGGTAAGTGGTGGGGTCTGGATGTGAGCCCAGGTGGTTTAATTCCATAGCAACTGCTTGGAACTGTCTGTGACGCTTCCTCCCTAGCTTCAAGAGGAATCAACTTTCCACATTAGGTCAAGGACAGGTCAAGTGCTGTGGTATTCTTTCAGGTGAAATGCATTTTGACTTAAATTTGCCCTGCATAAAGTCTACAGAGCAAGGCCCTAAAGTCCTGGTCACTACTGCCAGGAGTTCTCTGTAGAGCTGCCCACTCAATGGAGAAGTGCCTTGTGTATTTTATGGCCAGATACAAGGCAAGAATTCAGCCAAACAACCGTGTGTGCACCACATTCCATACTGATTGGCAAAACCAAAAGCACAGCATTTTGGCATTTTTACTCTCTGTGTGTGTGTGTGTGTCCACGCACACTTGTATTTTAAACTACCTTTTTATTCTGTTGTTTCAGCTGTCAAAATGCAACAGCTTAGGAAACATGCAGACTATGGTAGCAGAGTTTCAAACCAAATATTTTTTTCCCCAGTATGGCTAATTCTTGGAAATTTTACCCCATTTTATATTGCAGGCCTTTGGGGTTAACTACTTGCAAACATTCAATCAAAGTCAGAGTTTTACATCTGGGGGCACACTTCTCTCCAAGTCAGGATGCCTTTAGACATCACAGAGGAATTGAGATACAGTTACTTACATTAAAATTAAGTTAATCATAAGGAAGTTTTAAATATACATTCCATTTTAATGAACTTGATTAAAGCAGCAAATGAGAACCTTAGTCTTAAGACTTTGAATGACTTTTTTTCCCCTAAAGAAACTATGTGCTCTACTTAAGCTGAGCTGAGAGTCCAAAGAGAACCCTACTAATGGTTTGCCAGCTTTCTACAGAGGTTTCCATTTCCACCTCCCAAGTGTTCAGCACCGCCTGCAAACTCAGGTAGGAGAGGCGGGAACGAGGAACCTTTCTCAGGCATTAGCTCCCTAGGTTCAAAACATTTCTGGTAGGTTGAGATGGACTAGCTACCTCTCTCCCTGAACTCCACAGGCCATCATATTACTGAGTTTTATATTTTCTGCACAACAATCAACACCATTTGAACTTACCTGGTTGACTAATTTATTTATGTGCACCTTGTCTTCCCTCACCCTCATCCCCATGAGACTCGCTCCAAGAGGGCAGAAACCCTGTCAATGCTCACCACCGAACCCCTACCTGGAATAATCCCTGGGCACAGCAGCACTTATAAATATTTGTTGCATGAATGGATGAGTTAAATAAGAAGGTAAAAACAAAATCTGAAGACAGTTCTAAATGATTACTCTATCCACAAAAAAATCACTTTATGAACTCACTGGCCAGGAGAAAGCCGGAAATCATAATTCCTTCCCACGCTTAGGAGGGGAGGTATAAGCTTTTTTTTCTTTTCCCATGCCACATTTATGTTCAGAAAAGAACTTTTTCATAAATTGGGTTTTCTTTATTTTTTTTTTCTTTTTTGGCAAAAGGAACAACCACAGGGTAATTATAGGCTTTACACCTAACAGAATCATAAATTAATTAAAAAGCTTTGTATTCCCCACAACTCACCTCTCCTTTGACTGTCAGCAAGAATCTGTTAGGGTGGCAATATGATATCAACTGAGTGCTTAGAGACAAATGCATCAAGTCAGCCATAAAATTATCTAATTGTCTTTGGAAATTAAACTCTTACAGCAGAGCTACATTTAGCTGCATTATTAATATCATGACTTGGCAGAGAAAAAAAAACTTGTCCCATCATCTTGGGAATTCGTTTGTAATTTAACACAATGCAATAGGCATTTAGATAACAATATCCCAATGTTCTGGGTGTGTAGATGTATTCTCAAGTCACCTTGGGAAGACACATAGCCTCTAAACATACAGGTATATACTGGACTTTTTATTGGACGAGGTACTGCCAGACACCCCCCCTCCCCAGGTCACTGAGAGATGCCAACTCAAAGAAACCAGCTTCCCCAACCACTGTAAGTGGAAGACAGGAAGAGAGAGGGTTGCTCTCAGGGGGGTACACTGGTCATGGAGAAGCATTCATACACGCATACATACATACAAACACATATACACACACACACACACATATTTGTGGTGGCTTGAGGCAAAGGGGCACATGTAAAGATCAGGAGTAACTTCAGTAAGGGGAGAGCAGCATTCTGGTTCTCACCTGGGTATCTGCTTAGCCTGCAACCTTGCTATCTTGCTCCCATTTACTGAGGCAGAGGAAAACAGTACTGAAGATGGTCCAGAGAAGACTACAGAGTAAAGAGGGTACCAGGTCCAGATATCAGACTCTTGAGAGATGGAAATGGGTCCTACAGTGTGACTACCAGGAGGCAGAGAACACTGTGCGGCATCCAAGGACTACTTATCTCATTAGGTTGCTGCAGGTTGTCAAATAGCATAGTGCCTGACTCCATAGTTACACTCATTACTTTATTTAAAGCCCAGCTTCCTTAAGACTATATGACCTTGGGCAAGTCCCTAACCTCTCCGGGCCTCAGTCTGTAAAAGTGAAGATAACAGTATTTACATATGTCAAGAGCCTAGTACCTTCACAAGCCTGGGCAACATGGCAAAATCTCATCTCTATAAAAAATACAAAAAAATCAACTGGGCATGGTGGCACGTGCCTGTGGTCCCAGCTACTCAAATGGCTGAGGTGGAATGATGGCTTGAGCCTGGGAGGTGGAGGTTGAAGTGAGCGAAGATTGTGTCACTGCACTCCAACTAGGGTGACAGATTACAAAAAAAAAAAAAAAAAAAATCAATCTAGTATCTTATAAGCCTTCAATACATTCTTTCATTGATTAAATGATCTTTGAGCAGCCAGGAAGTGCCAGGCATGTAAGAGCAAAACAGATAAGCTCCCTGCCCTCATGGAGCTTAAAGTCTAGTGGGGAAGGCTGACACTGAATAAGGAACTATGATATGTTATCAAGGGAAGTGTGGTATGCTCTGGTGACATGTATCAAAGGAAGTAAACCTAGCCAGGGAAATTAGGGGAAGTGCCCTTTAAGAAAGGGGAATTTCAGCTGATAGGTTAATTAGAATGAGCCAGATGAAAAAGCACTCCAGATGGAATAAACAGCATGTACGAAGCCCGGAGTTCAGAATTAGTGTAACTTATTAGAAAAGCTAGGAGTGGTCCAGTATAAACAGATGAGAAAAAGCAAAAGAGGGGGGATGATGGTTAATAATATGTCAACTTGGCTGGGCCACAGGGTGCCCTGATATTTGGTTAAACATAATTCTGGGTATTCCTGTGACAGTGTTATTGGATGAGATTAATATTTAAATTGATAGATTAAAAAAAACCAGATTGGTTCCATAATGTGTGTGGGCCTCATCCATTCAGTTGAGGGCCTGAATAGAACAAAAAGATCGGCCTCTCCCAAGCAAGACGGAATTCTCCAGCAGACTGACGTCAGACTTCATCATCAGTATTGACTCTTCCTGGTTGGTTCTATAACAGATAGTCTCTGTCTCAAACCACAGCATAAGCTCGCTTAGGTCTCCAGCCTGCTGGCCTTAAGACTCAAACTGCACCACTGACTCTTCTGGGTTTCCAGCATGCCAACCCACCCTACAGATTTTGGATTCACCAGTCGTCTCCATAACGGCATGAGCCAATTCTTTCTACTAAATCTCTTTCTCTATACACACACAACCTATTGGCCTATTTTGTAGGAGAATCCTAATACAGGAAGTGAGGAGAGACAAGGCGGTAGTGTGGGCCACCCAAAGGTCTGGTGATACTGGCAGGTAAGTCATGGGATATGAGGTCAAAGAAGGGATATAGGGCAATGGTGAACCCCAGGAGGGCATTTTGGAGGAGGTCCAAGAGACCAGAGCTGTGATTCTTTAAATGTTCTTCCACAGTGCAGGGATGGGACGATGATGGAGCCAGGAGATACCACTGTGAGATGTTGCTGCAGCAGCATGTGGAGATGTCAAAGGCTTGGACTGGGGGAGAATAAGGAGAAGCAGAAATGGAAGGATCCATAAAATTTCAAGAAGCTGCGATCCACGTGGTTGGATATTAATGCCTTTTCTCTTAGAAATAGGAGATAAAACATTCTATAAACTTGCTTCCAGGAAAGTACTTGCTAGTAACAGGGATTCATTGGTTCCTTCCATTTGAACATATTTATTTGCCCATATATTCCATTCTAGTGATTCTGCTACCTCCTTTCCTCAGCCTAACAGCGATATAACTGTGAAAATAGGAACTAAGAGAAAGAACAGATCGGCACTTTGGCTGGATTCCCAGACAGGAGCGCACCTTCCATGCACCGGCAGTAGGATGCATGCTCAGAGGCCCCGAGCCACTTCTCCTTCCCACAGACACACAGCTCTCCGGGGTGTACAACAATGATTTATCGTGTGTCCTTTACTTACAACTCCTAAGGCACACTGGGGATAACACCTGCCACAGGATCCCATGATTACACTTTACGTATATGTGTCATGAAAACAAATCCAACAGTTTTGTAACTCCTGACATTCCAATGTCAAATTTAATAAACAGATCTGTTCCTTGAAGTAGTCTCCATGATTCTCAAGTGGTCGGCCACTGAGCAGCATGAAGACTAGATGGCTGAGACAATGGCAGAGCTGGGAGATACCGATGTGGCTGTTACTAGAACCTCTCCACCCAACAAGTACAACTTTCAGAATCCAGTTCTCCATTTCTCCCAGAACATTTTCAAAGGAAGCCCTCCTGGCTGACTGTACCACATTCTTTATTCCTCCAACAGGGCCCTTCCTGCTGGCCCTGACTGGCCCCAAGAAAAAGCACTGTGAGTGGCTGGCCTGGTGCCATCTGGGCACTGCACAAAATGAACACCACTAATGGTCTGTCTCTCTGAAAGCAAACTATGCTACTTAACTCCGAGCTGCCACTTAAAGTGTTTTTACTTACTTAAGGTCACCACAGAATGAGGCCAAACAAAAAAATTTCCAAAACAGTGATCTACTCCCCCTTCCCTAACTGATAAGATTTGGGCTCTCATTTTATGGCACGTCACTCCATTGTGTCTCACGATTTTTATTTTTAACAAATTGAAGGTTTGTGGCAACCTTGCCTCGAGTAAGTCGTATCAGCGCCATTTTTTCCAACAGCAGGTGCTCAGTTCATGTCCATATGTCACACATTTTGCTAATTCTTGCAATATTTCAAACTTTTTTTTTTTCTGAGACAGGGTCTCACTCTGTTGCCCAGGCTGGAGTGTAATGGCACAGTCACAGCTCACTGCAGCCTCAACCTCCTGGGCTCAAGCGACTCTACCAGCTCAGCCTCTCAAGTTGCTGGGACCACAAGCGCACACAACCATGCCCAACTAATTTTTGTATTTTTTGTATAGGCAGGGTTTCATCACACCATCCAGACTGGTCTCAAACTCCTGAGCTCAAATGATCTGCCCACCTTGGCCTCCCCAAGTGCTAGGATTACAGACGTGAAGCACCATGCCCAGCCCTCAAACTGTTTTGTTATTATTATATTTGTTATGGTGCTCTGTGATCAGTGATCTTTTATGTTACTATAACTGTTTTGGGGTACCTCAAACCACACCATATAAAATGCCAAACTTAATTGGTAAATGTTATGTGTGCTCTGACTGCTCCACCAACTTTATGGTCCCCCATCTCTCTCCCTCTCCTTGGGCCTCCCTGTTCGCTAAGACACAACAAAATCGAAATTAGGCCAATTGATAACCCTACAATGGCCTCTAAGTAAAAGGACAAGTCTCATGTCTCTCACTTTAAATCAAAAGCTAGAAATGATTACGCTTAAGGAGGAAGGCATGTCAAAGCTGAGAAAGGCCAAAAGCTAGGCCACTAACACCAGTTAGCCAAGTTGTGAATGCAGAGGAAAAGTTCTTGAAGGACATTAAAAATGCTACTCCAGTGAACACATGAATAACAAAGTGAAACAGCCTTACAGCTGATATGGAGACCAAATATACAGCTTACATTTGGTCTGGATAGAATATCAAACCAGACACAATATTCCCTTAAACCAAACCTAATTCAGAGCAAAGCCCTAACTCTCTTCAGTTCTACAAAGGCTGAGAGGTGAGGAAGCTGCAGAAAATCTGAAGCTAGTAGAGGTTGGTTCATGTGTCAATCCTAGGGCCCTTTCAAATTATGCTAATTCTACTCTGCCTGTGTTCTATAAATGGAAGAAGGCCAGACGTCAGCACATCTGTTTACCTCATGGCTTACTGAATACTTCAGGTCCATTGTTGAGACCTACTGCTCAGAGAAAAGATTCTCTTCCAAATATTGCCACTTACTGATAATGCACCTAGTCACCCAAGAGCTCTGATGGAGATGTACAAAAAGATTAGCGTTGTTTTCATGCCTGCTAAACAAAATATCCATCCTGTAGCTCATGGATCAAGGAGTTAATTTCTATTTTCAAGTCTCACTTAATACATTTTGTAAAGCCATAGCTGACATAGTAAGTGACTGCTCTGATGGATCTAGGGAAAGTAAATGGAAAACCTTCTGGAAAGGATTCACCATTCTAGATGCCATTAGAAACATTCATGATTCACAGGAGAAGGTCAAAATAACATTAACAGGAGTTTGGAATAAGTTGATTCTAACCCTCATGGATGACTTTGAGAGATTCAATACTTCAGTGGAAGAAATAACTGACTTTGTGGTGGCAATAGCAAGAGAACTAGAATTTGAAGGGGAGCCTGAAGATGTGACTGAATTGCTGCAATCTCATGACAAAACTTGAATGAATGAGGAATTGCTTCTTATGGATGAGCAAAGAAAGTGGTTTCTTGAGATGAAATCTACTCCTGTAGATGCTGTGAACATTGTTGAAAAGACAATAAAAAATGTAGAATAGTACAGAAATGTATTTGATAAGGCAGCAATAGGATTTGAGGGGATTGACTCCAATTTTGAAAGAAGTTCTACTGTGAATAAAGTGCTATCAAACAGCATCACAGACTACAGAGAAATCTTTTGTGAAAGAAGAGTCAATCGATCTGGCAACTCACTGTTGTCTGACCTTAAGAAACTGTGGCTGGGTATGGTGGTTCATGCCCATAATCCCAGCACTTTGCAGGCCGAGGCACGAGGATTGCTTGAGCCCAGAAGTTCGAGATCAGCTTGGCCCACATAGTGAGACCTCATTGCTACCAAAAGTTAAAAAAAAAAAAAGCCAGGCACTATATGTGCCTACAGTCCCAGATACTTGGGAGGCTGAGGTTGGAGGAGCACTGGAGCCCAGGAGTTTGAGGTTACAGTGAGCTGTGATTGTGCTACTTCACTCCAGCCTGAGTGACAGAGCAAGACTCTTGTCTAAAAAAATAAAATTAAAAAAATGAAATTTCCATAGCCACCCAACCTTTGGTAACTACCACCCTGATTAGTCAGCAGCTATCAACACTGAGGCAAGACCTTTCACCAGCAGAAACCTCCATCCACCAGCAAAAAGATTACAATTCACTGAAGGCTCAGACGATCATTTGCATTTCTAGCAAAAGTTTTTGTTTTGGTGGTTTTTTTGTTTGTTTGTTTGTTTTCTGAGATGGAGTCTTGCTGTTTTGCTCTATTCTCCAGGCTAAAGGGCAGTGGCACAATCTTGGCTTACTGTAACTTCTGCCTCCTGGGTTCAAGCAATTCTCCTGCCTCAGCCTCCCCAAGGATTATAGGCACCCACCAACATGCCCAGCTATTTTTGATAATTTTAGTAGAGACAGGGTTTAACCATGTTGGCCAGGCCAATCTTGAACTCCTGATCAGGTGATCCACCCTCCTCGGCCTCCCAAAGTGCTGGGATTACAAGCATGAACCACTATGCCTGGCCGAAAGTATTTTTAAATTAAGGTATTTACACTGTTCTTTTAGACATAATCCTATTGCATACTTAATAATGTATAATATTAAGTATAATATCATTTAAACATAACTTTTATATACACTGGGAAACCAAAAATGCCTGTGACTAGTTCTGTTGCAATATTTGCTTATTGCAGTGGTCTGAAACTGAACCTGCTGTATTTCCAACATATACCTATGCCTGTGATGGTTAATTTTATGTGTCAACTAGGGTAAGGGATGCCCAGATATCTGGTTAAACATTATGTATGGGTATGCGTATAAAGATGTTTCTGGAAGATATTAGCATTGAATTGTTGGATTTAATAAAGCAGACTGCCCTCCCCAATGTAAGTGAGCATCATCCAACCTGCTGAGGGCCTGAACAGAACAAAAATGCCAAGGTGAGAGGGTCACTTAAAGGCTGAAGTCTCTGCCTGACAGTTGAGCTGGGAATTTTCTCCTGCCCCTGGCTCTTCTGGTCTTCAGGCCTTCAGACTTGAATTGAAACCTACGCCATAGTCTCCCTGCCCCTCAGGCCTTCAGATCTATACCACTGGTTTTCCTGGGTCTCCAGCATGCACATGGCAGATCATGGGACTTATCACTTTCCATAACTGTGTGAGCCACTACCTTACAATAAATTTCTATCTGTATGCCCTATTGATCCTGTTTCTCAGAGAACCCTGACTAATACTACAGTTTAGGAGCCCTCACCCCATGCCCAATTCAGGAAATGGTAAACAGGGCATACATTTCCTTGCAGATCTGAACCACTGTGAAATGGGCAGAGTTCCACTAGGTACTCTCTCCAGCTCGGACCAGGGCTGCAATTTGAGGAGCCACATTTCAGAGCCTGCAAACAGGACTACTGTGGGCTGACAGCTGCTGTTTCTCTCTCCTTGAGAGTTCACAGATTAAAAGGTATAGGAGCAAGGCTGAAAAAGGGAATGGGAGGCTCAAACGGCCACCTTTCGTTCATGGAGGTTCAATTGTTGTGGCTCCCTAGATGTCAGCACCAGGGATTATGGGGAAATAGGATGGGTCCAGACCACTCTGGACCATTCAAAGCCCCTGCCAACCAGAATGTGTGTGCATACACAATTGGTACCTCACAAGCAAACCAGCAGCTCATGGCAGCGTGATCTGAGAGACCAAAACAGATGCCCTGTTATCAACTAAGACGAGCACTAAGGTCAAGGAAACAAAAGTTACCCATGGGTAGAGGATAGAGGGTTAAGGGCTTGGCGGCCATAGCCCTGAATTCGTAAATTCCTATGGCTACAAGAAAAACCACTCTTGCCAAACTCCCTACCAATAGGAGCTATGAGACAAATTGTCAGGCCCTTCCTAACTCTGATTTACAATCCAGATCACTACAACTCCAACTGGACAGAGAATGGGCCTTACATACATTCTTTCTCGATAAGGAACTGCAGACCTCAAGCCAGTTTTGACCAGCTTACAGAGACTGTGCTTTGTGGTCTACAGTTCACCTTTAGGCAGAGAGCCAAATTCCACTTCGTTTTAATGTTAAAATCCCACCCCAAAGTGACCATGGGATATATGTTACATGTTTACTCATTGCTCATGTGCTGGACTTCCCTCATAACTATGTATAGCTTTTCCCCAAAACCTGCTGAATATGTATGACTCTATTGTGTGATATAGGCCCAGTGAGGCATAAAACCCAACCTGTCCCTTCCCTGTGCAAAAAGAGAACACCACTTTTGGCCCATGCCGGAGGCTATCTCTTCCTGGTTTGCAAACTGATAGTATTGCCAATAATCCTTTCTACTCGTCAGCCATCCTGGTGGTCTTTTGGACAACAGTAGCAAGAGGATGACAGGATATATTTAAAAGGCACAAAAACAACAGCATGGAAATGCTGGATTCCCAGTGAGAAACAGGGAGGAGAAAGTACAACTTGCTGCCATTTGAGAGCCCTCAAGAGCAGGGGTACAGGTCTTTAGGGAGGGAGCTTGGGCATAGGCACTCATTATATTTTTTTTTTGAGACAGAGTCTTGCTCTGTGGTCCAGCCTGGAGTGCAATGGCATGATCTCAACTGACTGCAACCTCCACCTTCTGGGTTCAAGTGATTCTCCTGCCTCAGCCTCCCATGTAGCTGAGACTAGAGGTGTGCGCCACCAAGACCAGCTAATTTTTGTTTTTTTAGTAGAGATGGGGTTTCATCACATTGGGCAGACTGGTCTTGAACTCCTGACCTCAAGTGATCCACCCACCTTGGCCTACCAAAGTGCTGAGATTACAGGCGTGTGCCACCCCATCCAGCCTAATTTTCTTAAAGCAGACTCAATATCACTAATTATTAGGGAAATGCAAATTAAAACCATAATGAGATGCCACCTTACTCCTGCAATAATGACCATAATTTAAAAATTAAAAAAAAAAATAGATGTTGGCATGAATGTGAAGAAAAGGGAACATTTTTACACTTCTGGTAGAAAGTAAACTAGTATAACCACTATAGAAAACAGTGTGGAGATTCTTTCAAGAAATAAATTTGAACTACTATTTGATCCAGCAATCCCACTACTGGGTATCTACCCAAAGAAAAAGAAGTCATTATATGAAAAAGACACTTGCATACGCATGTTTATAGCAACACAATTTGCAACTGCAAAAATATGAAACCAGGCTAAATGCCTATCAGCCAACAAGTGGATAAAGAAAATGTGGTATATATGCCACATTATTTTGTTCCTCTTTATGGCTGAATACTACTCGGCCATAAAATACTGAATACAACTCCATACCAGTTGCTGCGAATGCCATTATTTTGTTCCCTTTTATGGCTGAGTAAGAAATTAAATAATGGCATTCTCAGCAACCTGGATGGAGTAGAAGCCCCTTATTCTAAGTGAAGCAACTCAGGAATGGAAAACCAAATATCTTATGTTCTCACTTGTAAGTGGGAGCTAAGGACACAAAGACATAATAATAATAATAATAATAATATAATGGACTTTGGGGACTCGGGCGGAGGGTAGGAGGGGTGAGGGATAAAGGACTGAGTGACTGTGTTAAAGAAAAACTTCTCTTTCTGGGTCCATAAGGGGGCAGTTTCAAAGGCAGGAGTTTCCTGGCTCCACGCCTCCATCTGGGAACATAAAATTCTTTGGGTTTCCCTGAGTGGGCTAGGTAGAGAAATCCAGGTGAGCTCCTTTGTCCAAAAAGCCTGATGAAAGCTTTGGGAGGAGGGGGCTCTAACTCAGAGTTGTGGACCAAGTAGCCAATCCTGTATCAGAGTCAATGATCAAACATTTCCGAGGATGTTTGAAAGAACTCCTCTCATTGGACAAGAACATGAATGGGGAGGAAATAACTCAAGGGTTAAAACTCCCACTGCTCTCTCCCTATAAAATATAGAAATTATACAGGTGGTAAGTATACAGGTGTTTACTGTAAAATTCTTTCAGCTTTGCTGTATGTATAAAAATTTTCATAATCAAACTTGGGGGGAAAAGTATAGGCTGCATAAAACTGGCAGCTGGATCAGTCTAGGACACAGCTGCAGGAAAGTTTCCTGAACAAAAAAAGAAAATGATTTGAAAGAATTACCAAGGAATATAGTCTGTTTTGGAAGCAAATATCTTTGGAGCATTACTATATCTATTTTATAACATACGTGTGTATATATAAAGTAGGATTAGATGTGTATGTGCTACTTAATTTTATCCCAACTCCCAATTTTCAAAAAGACACTGATTTGCCAATTTTAGTTTTTATCAGCAAGGGCACTTCTCAGGAACCCCATGAATGACAAGGAATTACCATAATATCAAAGGTAACCTATTTCTTCCGATGAGGCCACCAAATATCCATTTATCCTACCTTGTGCTCTGTTGTTTGTTCTGTCTGATTTAGTTCCCAAACTAATTAGGCTAGCTTAATTCCCTGCTGCTTTATCAGCTAAAGGTTAAAGAAATTTGATTAACTTTTACAGAACATGCTCAACATGGAGCTGCAAGAAATGGGTAATTCTGCACTCCAGAGAAATCAGACTGGTAAGACCAGAGTTGATGCCAGTTTGTGTTTTCCTTGCTATTTACCTGTACCTAACATCCACTCCTGCATATTTTTATAGTGAAGAGTATGCTAAAATTGTTGTTCATACCAAACATTGAGTATATATTTTTACATAAATCATGCAACTTGCCCAGTCTTTTTATGTAATGATATGAACCATAAAAAACATTCTGTGTTCAACAGAAATCCAGACGCATTGTTTTCTTCAAATATAAACAAACCAAAATCTGCCGGTTAGTGATTGGGGCCCACTTTGTTTATTTTACAGATATCAGAGGCGGTTATCACAACATTAATTTTTAATAAAAGTTACCCTGTTACAAAGCACACAGTATTGTACTAGAGATAAGCTTGGAAAATATTGACAGTTGGATTCAGTGTTTGGCATAGAGTCTTATTTATATTGCATATGGAATCTTCTCAACAGTGGTCAATACCAACATACCTGGAAGGAGAGGCCCCTGCAGCATTCACCACAGACAAGCATGAGGTGACACAGACTAGGGACTGGCTTGTTTAATCTTACCTCATCTGCCTCCTAGTTGGAGAGGACAGAAGGTTAAACACTACATTTTTCAAACGCCACACCTTACAGCTAGAGATCAGGATGCGAATCAACTAAAGTCATCTGTGCAAAATTAGGAAGGAGGAAGTGAAGCAGAGGCCTTCTCTGGACAGTTTCTGGCTGGAAAGCAAGCTGTGGAATGGGAGGTGGGTTTTTGTTTTGTTTTGTCCAGCTTCACTGAGGTATAACTGACAAATTAAAATTGTATAAATTTAGGCCAGGCGTGGTGGCTCATGCCTGTAATCCCAGCACTTTGGGAGGCTGAGGCGGGCAGATGGCTTGAGGTCAGGAGTTTGAGGGCAGCCTGGCCAACATGGTAAAACCCCATCTCTACTAAAAATACAAAAATTAGCCAGGCATGGTAACAAATGCCTGTAACCCCAGCTACTCGGGAGGCTGAAGCAGTAGAATCGCTTGAACCCAGGAGGCGGAGGCTGCAGTGAGCTGAGATCACGCCACTGCACTCCAGCCTGGGTGACAGCGGGACTCCATCTCAAAAAATAAAAATAAATAAATTGTATAAATTTAAGCCAAACATCATGTTTTGATATATGCACACATTGCTAAATGATTACCACAATCAAGCTAATTAACACATCCACCACCTCAGTGACTTTTGATTATATGCGGTGAGAATACTTAAGATCTACTCTCCTTGCAATTTTCAAGTATAATACACTATTAGTAACTATAGTCACCATGCTATATATTGGATCTCTAGAATTTATTCATCTTATAACTGAAAGTTTGTACCCTTTGACTAACATCTCCCCATTGCTTCTACCACCCTCCCCTAGCCCTCCCAGTGACAACCTTCCTACTCTGTCCCTATGAGTTTGACTTTTTAAGATTCCACATGTAAGTGGGATCATGCAGTAGTTGTCTTTCTGTGACTGGCTTATTTCGTTTAGCATAATGTCTTGCAGGTTCATCCATGTTTTCGCAAATGGCAGGCTTGCCTTTATTAAGGTGAATAATATTCCATTGGGGTTCATTTCCTTCATTCAGTCATCCATCAGTGCACACAGGTTACTTTCACATCTTGGCTATTGCTATCACATCTTGGCTATTGCTATTGCGTCTTGGCTATTGGCAATGCTGCAACAAACATGGGGTGCTGATATCTCTTCAGGACAGTGATTTCAATTCCTTTGGATACATACCCAGAGGTGGGATTGCTGGATCACAATGCAGTTCTATTTTGAATTTTCTGAGGAACCTCCACATGGCTTTCCATAATGGCTGCACCAAATGGGTGGGTTTTCTGTAGTCACACTCTAGGACCACTCTCTTGAATGCCAGGAGGCACTGTAGTGACAGCCTCTTCTCCATTCAGGCTTCCTCAACTCTGAAACCTGGTAAGGAATGGTTTCTGAAACCTACACCTCCAGTTAATGTCCTGTGGGTTGGCAGCCCTGCCAGAGGACCAGATCTTCACTCTTCTGGGAGTTGCTCTGAGGGCTCAGCCCTGCCAGTGATTCTGTGAGCACTCAATTCTGTCTCCTTCTGCTTAAAATGCCTAGATGGGTTGCTGTTTCCTATAGTGATCCCTTTCTTACTCTCAACAGAAATCCTGTATCTTTTAAGAACACTAAAAAATGCAAATACAATGATCCCTCCACTGTTTATTTTCCAACTACTCAATCTCTAAGAACTTCAGGATGGGTGGCAAGTGCTGAAACTGCACAGATAGAGCATACGGGAAGACAGCCCCTGGAGAAGGCGGAAATACGGATGTTGAGTAAGGAAATGGAGAGCCAACATAGCACCAGGGTGGTCAGGGTTAGACCCACTCTGCCTGCAGAGAAGAAAGGGTGAGGGGAGAACACAAAGGGAAACTAAAACCATAAAAGCTAACTTAAAATGGACTAATGGGCCAATCAGCTGCAAAACTTACCTGTGGTCACCTGTGACTCATGGAAACCAAGCTTGCTGCTTTATACTTCAGGCTCACATGGTATAAGGTGAAACCAAAAAAAGAAGCTGTAATGTCAGAAGCTCTGTGACGTGCACAAGATTTAATTGAGCATTTCCAAGCTGTGATTTCACAGTGATTTAGATTTTTATTAAAGGGAAAGGCAGGAGGCCTTCTATTTGGTTTAAAGCCAGCAGGTCTGAGTTCTATTCCCCACACTGCTGCTGCAGACTGGATGGGCAAATCCCCAATTTGTTTTCTTTACTTCAAGACCATCCTTCAGCCAGGCACAGTAGCTCACACTTATAATCCTAGTACTTTGGGAGGCCAAGGCAGGAGAATTGCTTGAGTCCAAGAGTTCGAGACCAGCCTGGTCAATATAGCAAGGCCACATCTCTATAATTTTTTTTCAATTTAGCCAGGCATGGTAGCATATATCTGTATCCAAGCTACTCAAGAAGTTGAGGCAGAGGATCTCTTGAGCCCAGGAGTTCAAGGCTGCAGCGAGCCATGATTGTGCCACTGCACTCCAGCTGGGCAACAGAGTGAGACCCTGCCTACAAAAAAGAGGGAGAGAGATCGTCCTACAACAAGCGTCTCAATAATAAGAGCAGCAGCTACCCTCTATGGAGAGCCTACAAGCCCATGTTCCCTATGCTTCCCATTTAACCTCACAGCTGGTTATTATTAAATGGATACGACCATTCTCCCTTGTTTACCACTCCCATCTTGATGCAGGCCTCCATCACCTTTCACCTGGATGCTGAACAGCCCCATGCTTGGTCTTTCTGTTTCTGTCCTTCCTTTCCCCTCCCCACGCTAACTCAATACAACTGCCAAGGTGATCCTTTAAACCTCAAGTCAGACCATGTCACTTTTCTACTCAAACACCCTCTCTCCCACCACCACTGTCTCATTTTACCCAGAGTAAGTGCCTAGGTCTGTTCAATGGTCTTCAAAGTCCTCCAGCATCTGCTGCCCACTTGCCTCTCTGATCACATCACCTGCTGCTCCCTTGGCTCACTCTGCTCTGGCCACACCAGCCTCCTTGCTTCTCTTCCAGCATACCAGGCACACCCTTGCCTCAAGGCCTCTGCACTAGGGTCCCTCTAAAGGGCTGCTCTTATCACCAGCTAGCTAAACAGCCTTCTCCCTTAGGTCCTGCAGATGTTTGCATAAATGTTACCTAATCAGTGATGCCTTCTCTGACTACCCTATTTAAAATTGCAGTCTTGGCATTTATTGCCATCTATATAATGTATTTATTCATTTTGTTTACTGTTTGGCACCCTCTCTGGTTCCTTGAGAATAGAAATTGTTTTGTTCAAGACTATATCAGCCACATATAGCAGGCACTTAATATTTGTTGAATTTGATGAAAAGATGAAGAATGTAGGGGATTAGAAAACTTGCCCACATCTATACAATAGTAAGTAGCAGCATAAGGGGCCAACCTCAAGTTGCCTCTGACTCAGAAGCCCACACTCTGTCCAGAGCACCCAAAACTCTCCTTCCACAGCCCAGGAGCTGTTAGAGATGCAGCAGGCATAAAATAAACACCCAGACCAATGGCCTTCTCTCCTTTAATGGCTTTCTGTCCTCTCTCTGCCATGGAGAGGGGACATTAGGTACTGGCCTAATCTACATGACTTCCTAAGAGAGTGTGCACAACCTTACAAGCAGTGGGACCCCATTTCTGAGGATTCTCCTTGTCCTTCTCTTCCAATCCTTCCTTGAGTGTCCCAGCAGCCAAAGAGCATCAGACCCACCCACTGGTCTAATGCAGAAAGCTCATCACAGCCTCAGAGTTCAGTAGTTTTGTCCAATTACTAACCTCAGTGAGATTATAGCTTCTGCAGAATACCTCTGATTCTTGCTGTAAGAACTGTATGAGTCCAAGTTAGGAACCCTGCTGTCTGCAGGATGAAGGAGACATTGGAAGAGTTCCCACAGCACTATGAGGAGGGTGCAGAGGGTGTGGTGGAGGGGTTACAGCCCAGAATTATATAGGAACAGGAGCAGCAGCAGCAAAGGACAGGGGAAATCCTGTTAGAACCAGACAACCCCCACCTCCACACCCCACTCCCCTTAGTGGAATAAAATTTATCTTGTCATACCTTAAGTGAAGATCTCTGTATTTTTAAATTAAATCAATTAACATAAATACTTAGAATAGTACCTGCCACACTGTACCACATTTCTGTAGCTATTATCATAATGGGATTTAATTGCTGTATTTTCTTGACGATAGCCAAAAGCTCCCAAAGGGTCCTGTCAAGAAAGGAAAGCAAGGATCAAATCTGCATATGCTTTAAAAGCTGACTTTTAAAAAAGTATTCATCAGCCCAGACTTTTCTAAAAAATAAATAAGACTAGGGTGTAAAGCTTTTGGTAGATAGGGATTTGGGCCTATTTCCATTTTATCATTTTTTTTTAATAATAAAGTTTTGCCATGTTTCTTTAATAAAGTTTCACCATGGTTCTGCCATGTTGCCCAGGCTGGTCTCGAACCCCTGGGCTCAAGCGATCCATCTGCCTCAGCCTTCCAAAGTGCTAGAATTACAGATGTGAGACCATGCCCAGTCTAACTCCTTTATATCTCTTCTGGAATGTTCAAATGATTATTCTGCATGAGATAAATAAAGTTAGGTTATTTTATTATAGTTACATTAATTATGGCAATGTTACATTATTTGAAGTAACTATATACCTGAAACTGAAAAAATCTTTTTGAAGTAAACAGGCACTGTAAACCCCAGATACGTCTACTATCCTAATAATTACCATGGTTGCTGTGAAGAAACATGGTGGACTTTGGGGGAAAAAGGTAAAAACATCTAACAATCAATGAAAGAAATTGAATAAAAAGAGATTTAAGACAACTGTAATTTAATGTTAATAAGAATATGGGAGGCTAGGTGGTCATGTTAATCATTTGCAGCAACTGCCCACCAGCACTTTCAGCTGGAAACCAGTGAAGGTGAAACCATCCACAAACCAGACCCATTAAAAGAACACATAAGTCCTGTGGGGTGATGATGAGGTGGGACATACTCTTACTCCTTTCACTCATTTCAAGTCACTGCTTTTTTTTTAAGATAACTCCTTATAACAGAGACGTAGCACAACGATACCTTCTAAATATGACAAATATATAAAACAAGAAGAATCATAGTTACTGCATCACACAAACACAAAACACCCATTCACTTTGGTGTAAGAAACAATATTTTCAAGCATCTCCACATGAATGCTACCCATAAAGCCCCACCCCAGGTGTCTGAAATAAGCAATTTTTTTCAATGCAAAAATACTGTAGAATCACAATCAACAGGCAGTTTGCTATATTTTGCTTCTTTCCAGAGAGATGCCCTGCAGATTCATTACAGAGAGTAAAAGCCATGCTGTGAATAAGCCTGGCATCCTCGTGGCTGGGAGCTCTACTGAGCTCTTCAAAGGAATGTTTCTAAAGAATGTTTAAGTAAGCTTAAGGAGTTCCAAGCAACCCAATACTGACATATCTAGCATGCTATATTTGCCAAGAAAGCATCCCTCTCAAATGCAAATGCAGATCAGAGCTCCACTGACTCCAAGCTCAACTCGCAGAAGGGAGACACAGAAGACTTTTTGCTGAAAGTATTTGTGTTTTTTCATAAGCATGTGTTCCTTAAAGAACAAAACACTGGAAATACTTAGAAACAAACCTTAGGCTTCCAAAAGGGAAAACAATTAACTATAAGTCTTGATTTTTCAGGTAGAAACTATGTTCCATATAAAGACAAGTAAACCTCAATGATGAAAAGCATCCCAAGTATCTCATGTTCTAAAACTATGATGTTCTAAAATTTCTACTCCTAAGAAAGGGCCTTGAGTGCAAGCCCCGTCTTGATGAGCATTCCTACCAAAATGTCTTTCAGATACAGTAAGAACTGTGCCTTTTTTCTGTGCTAGAAAAACAACTGACTAACTGGGGACAATCCCCTTCTGACTTTGTTAAGTGCATCCCAATTATCTTTATTATTTACTCAGCACAGAATTTACTGCCTTGGCCTGAAATAAATTAAGTTGGACCTAATAAATCAAAATACAACAAGAATCAACAGAAACTTAAAACTACAGCCCACAGTCTTGGATGCTAGCTCTCTATTATTAATGACCAAAGCCACTAAAAGCAACACAGCTCTAATGAGAACAGCAATTAACTTTGTTGTAGCTATTTACGATTTCCAAAGTGCTTTCCATCCCACAGCCCTTTTAATCTCCCGGGAGATTAGGGACCTGGGAGGGGAGTGTTAGGCTCTTCCCCCATTACAGGATTTCTGAGACCTCTCAGAAATTCGATGGCTTACTGACGAAGACACATCTGGTGATAGAGCCAGGACTTTTTCAATTCTAGTTACTATTCATTTTTTTAGCGCATTCTTTTATTACTTTAAAAAATATATCATATGACATTATTCATAGTAGGATGGCCTGATGAAAATTCTGCAGCCTGATGCATTTTTCTAACCATGATATATTCATTCCATTTCCAGAGGCTGCCTGTAACTGTGATATTTTTGGTGCCAGGAACTTTAGGGTAGTATTTCTATGTTGAATATCATAGCCTCTGGCTTCTCTGCTTAGAATTCCACCTCTGAGTAAAGGGGAAGAAGAAAAGGAGAGTGAGTGATCTCTGGCTCTCTCCTGGGAGGCAGGGCTGGGAGCTCTAGAACTTAGCTCCTGTGTTGCTCAAGGGACGAGAAGCTGTCTCGGTGACAGAAGCCTCCGCTTCCTTCCTCTAGAAGTATCAAGGCCATCAACTGGAGCAAGACGAAAGAGCCACCAGAGGTGGAAAAAGTGACCATTCACAACACCCCAAGCCCAGGCCTCATAAAACTGGGGTGTGATGGAATCTGGAGAGACAGTATACAAATTATAAGCCCAGATGCCTCGTCAGTGGGCATTTCATGCTTTTTTTCTCCATTGATCTTTGGTTTGCAGTGCATTTGTCTTTTGCTTGGAATGCTGCTTTGATGCTGAAGTCCTGAGGAATCAAAGTGGGCATCATAACAGAGTTGAAAGGGAAGACAGGCTAAACTGAGGAGAGGCAGGGAAAGAGGATGGTGAAGGTGTCTAGGTTGTCCAAGCCACCGCAGCAGGGTCTCAAGAGCCCTGGGTGGCTTGCTCTCTGTCTAGGACTGAATCAGGGAAGTAGACTAGTGTTTCTTACCATGCATTATGAACTGGTATTGTGAACAGGACCATTTGTGCTACGGTACTGTCTCACACAATACAGGCTATTGGCACCCCTGGCCTGTAGCTGCTAAATACCAGCAGCACCTTCCCCCTAGCACTGTGACCCCTACTCACTGGTTGGGAATCATTAAACTAGATAATGTCTAGGACTTCCCATCCCTAAAATTCCTCAAGTCCATGATTAGACCAGAACAGCATCAGGTATGACAGTACTCCGAGGTGGCAAAAAGGTGACAAATGCATAAGTAACAACAAAGTATGTAATCAGCTGCAAATAACAAAAACAAAAACAAAAAACTCACCAAGCTTTACAAAATAGAGGCTTCTTTTTTTCCCATATGAATAAGTCCTCGGGAAGGCAGTCTACAGTGGGTGACAGTTTACCATTACCCTCAGGGACCTAGGCTCCTTTTATTTTTGAATTTTGTCAGCCTTAATGTGACGGCTTTTATCCTTATGTCAACTCATGTTTTCAAAATGGCTGCTCTACATCCGGGTGTCACATCCAGGTCTAGACAGGAAGAAGGCAAAGTCTTTTTCTATCTTAGATATGTCTTTTTATTCAGGAAGGAAGGCCTTTCCCAGCAGACTTGTGCTTGGCCAAACTGTATTACATGACCACTCCTGGCTGGAAAGTAGTTAGAAAAACTGAACATTCAGATTTCCAGTCTTAACAGTAGAGGAAGGCAAGGGAGACACTGGTTAGGAATGGGAATGTTGGCTTGAGAAAGCCAACCTCAAGCATCTGCTGCAGAAATCTTTATCCAGTTGTGCTCACATTCTGCAAAGAAGCTGGCACATACCTTATACCCAATAATTACAAAAACCTTAATGAATGGTCCATAAAGCTATTCAGGAGCTTATTTCTCCTTACTTATTCTAATTCAAAGACTCTATCTAATCCATAGCAAACTGGGCTCTCAAATCAACAGAAACAATGACCAGATTGTATTCTCACCTTGGTCACAATTTCAGATTAGCAAATTTGAAATTATCTGCATTCACCTCTCTGCATAGCAGGTTTCAAGAGAAGACTTCACATCACTCTCTATAACATATCTCTTTCTACCCTTAAAACAAAACAAAACTTGACATTTACAATAAAAGCAAAATGTAAACAAGGTAAAAAAAAAATATATATATATATAGGGAAATCTATTATCTGCACAGACTGATGCTTGAATTAAGTACTGTAATTATATATTGCAGACCTAGTAGATATATAAGACTTATACATCATATCCCAGATTGTCATATGTAGTACCTTAAACATAGCAAGAATTGTATATCTAAGTTAATTTAATGTGTAGTTCTCTTACCTTCCCCATTACCTAAGTAGCCACATTTTCTCAAAGTATTTAGCTCCTTAGCTATAGAAAAGAATGAAATAAATACAAATGCATATACTAAAATATTTACAAATAAAGTGATAACAGTGGCTTCAAAATAACCCTAAAGAGTGGGAAGAAGAGTCGGGTGGAAGAGGGAACAAGGCTCAATCTGGGAGTGAGGTACACTCATCTATTTGTGAAATGTGTCACAATTCAAAGTTTTGTTTTTATTTGTTTTAAATCCCTCTGGAACTGATATTAACATATACTTCACAGATGAATCTCAAAAACATTATGCTCAATGAAAGTAGCCAGAAACAAAAAACCATATATTATCTGATTCTATTTATATGTAATATCTAGAAAAGGCAAATTTATGGAGGCAGAAAGGGGATCAATGGTTGCCTAGAGCTAGGGGTGGGAGTGGAAACTGATCACTGAAGGGCATGAGGAAACTTTTTGGAGTGAAGAAAATGTTCTTGAACCGGATTCTGGTGATGGTTGCACGCTGTGTAAAATTACTTTAAAAATCACCAAACTGCATAGCTATAGTGGATAAATTTTATAATATATAAATTATACCTTAATAAAACTATTTTAATATTTGAAAGCTTTGAAGATACACAGACACAGAGAGAGAGCAAGAAAGACAAATACAACCACTGTTATTTGCTAACACTACACTTAGGAAGAGAAGACTTGCAGGAAAAGTGTTTAAAAGACACAACTTAGAAAATAGGACAGTTTCCAAGGATTTCAAAGATCCCTTACTATCATAGAAAAGCAGCATCTAGTCATATATACCAGTTCTTGTAGTCTTCTTACAAATCTGAAAATTAGAAATAGAAAAAGGAAAAAAAAAACCAGAGGTCTGTTTTTGGTCAAGCTGAAACAGCCAGCCACTACTTTACTCAGCAGAACTCACCAGGAAGTAGGAACTTGCCAGGGCAAGGAGGATAAAAGTCACAAAGCAGGACACAGGTATGCTGAGTGAATGAATGAATGAATAGTAGTTAAAAGCTTTCAAATTCAATTTTAAATATCCTAAATGATCAGCTTGTTCCAAAGTAATTTTTGCAGACTCAGAAAAATCATGAATGGAAACCTGGTTTTTGTTGCAAAGTAATTTTTTGTCTGTTTTTTACAAACTTTTGGGAGAATCTAATCTATTCATAATCACCTGAGATCAAACCTACCTGGCAAGGAGGGAAACAATTAACTTGAAAGTTCATAGAGAAAGCATTTCTGACAAGTTGGAATTTATACAAAACAGAAAAGAAGAAACTATAAACTCACCCAGAGCAGGGGACATTCTGTTTGGGGTAGAAGCTTTGGCTGCTGCAAAGTAAAGAAGTGGAATAATTTTTCATCAGCATTCTTGGATGTTCTATCAAACAATAAAGGCTAGTGTTTATGCTTAGATGTTGGGACAAACCTCCTATTTGCAGACCCCATAAGTTTTCCAAATTCTGAAACACAATAAAAGTTTGTTCTTTGTCACTTTAAAATAGACAGTAGCATTTAAATTTTATCTTTCTCCTAGATCACCTGAGGTCAGGAGTTTGAGACCAGCCTGGCCAACATGGCGAAACCCCATCTCTACTAAAAATTAGCTGGGGGTGGTGGCAGGCGCTTGTACTCCCAGCTACTCAGGAGACTGAGGCAGGAGAATTGCTTGAACCTGGGAGGCGGAGGTTGCAGCGAGCCAAGATCACATCACTGCACTCCAGCCTGGACGACTGAGAGACTCCGTCTATAAATAAATAAAATTTATCTTTCCCCAGGGCACATCTCTGAAAGGGGAAAGAGAGAAAAGACGGCCTTCCTGGGCCTGGTCCCGTTGGTACCACCCAGTATATCTCTGCCTACATCTCTGTGTTTACACATTGACTTCAGTGAGTTTCCTGCAAGCTTGTTATCAGCAGGATCCCAGCTGGTGATTTACTCTGCCCTCTGCCATTAATCATTCCAACAGAACCACACCTACAAGGTGGCTTCATAGGCAGAATTCTGTTCTGTTATTCATTCAAATATTGTCTTCCCAAAGGAAACTCCTAAGTACTTTAATTACAGGGGGCGGGGGAAGCTTGCTAATCCCCATTGTCAGTGTTCCTGAGACCTAGAGAAGTACAACTCCAGAGTCTTCATTTTGTAGATGGGAGACAGGCTTAGTAAGATGTCCTAAAGCCTGAAGGTGGCCACCAGTTAGCTCCAGGATTCTTTCTCTTTCTTGGGGCCCACGGGATTGCATATGAACATGTACACTGGGGTCAGCAGCATGGACTCCAAATCTTGACACCACAATTATTACAAAAGAGAACCTGGGCAAGTCGGAAACTTTCTGAGCCTCAGTTTCCTCACCTAAAAAATGGAAATAACACCTATAACTTGCAGGTGGTTGTAAAGATAAAATGAAATAAAAAGTGTCCTAGACAGCATGCAGCAAAGGGCTAGTGTTCGATAAATGCAATTTATTGAATGTAATATAGTGAGCTGAATGTAATATAATTAAATTACAGTATTGAATTCCTACAAAGCCCTATGATAGAGTTTCAGTTTGATACGTAAAAAGCACTACTTTCTCATCCTGTAGCAGAAAAATGAGCCAACAAAAGAGAACTGAAAACTGTTATGAAAGTAGGGGTTCCCTACACTGAAGTACCAGCAGGAGCTACCTGCAGAGTTGTAGAGTTGATTCCATTTATATACTACCTGTCAGAGTCCCAGGCACAATACAAGCCGATATCCACCTGCAAAGAGGTGAACCCAGCAAAAGAGCTGTACTGAGCTTAGCCCTCGTCCTATCTTGAGGAGATTAGGTCAACTTGGGGTCTGAGGACAGACAGATTCCTTCCCTGCTGAGGAAGAGATCCCCCTCACCCTCCTCCCAGAGGTCCACCTTAGAATAGCCACCTAGCTTCTTATCTGTCGCCAAAGTTTCCAAGTCTGGGCCCCAAACCAGCAATCAATTTCTTCTTCCCACATAGTGACCAATCTGAAATTCTCTCTGATGTGGTGATGAGTTTCCTAACATCAGTCCTTATGGGTGTTTTATTTTTCCTATAGATTGAATCCAAACAATAACGTTCAGGCAGAAGCAGGCGCCACTTTATAACTGGGTGGCTGGGAAGCAGAGTGGCCTCTAAACTGCTATCCTTATGAAGGCAGGATGTCCACACTGCAAGGATAGTGTGGCTAGGCAAGAAAGACTGGCTGCAGGAGAGAAGAGAAGGCAATGCAAAGCCACTTCTGTCATTAGGCAGCAGCTGCATGCAGTGCTGAGGTACCCCAACCAGGACAGGCTTGATTGCTGATACTTTAACACTGAAAACCAGGTTCCTATTAATAGTCTTTCTGAGTCTGCAAAACACTGCTTAGAGCACTGTGACAGAGATTCACTCCTTGACCAAACTTGAGTTGGACTCTTTTGGGGCCTCTTCTTGACTTGGCTTCAATGTTAGTCCTAGTCCTTTCCAGGCCTGCACAGCCCAGTGTTAGCAAGAATCCTGCTAAGTCAGTTCAGAGAGAATCCTCCCACCCTGATATTTAATACCATTACTATCTAATCAAATTCTTCATCCCCCTGATGACGTCTCATCAAGAGTTATTTGCCTTCAGCAGGAATCCTGTTAGTTTAGCATGAATCGCTCAAACCTTGATGTCTCCTCTTAGTAATCTTCCATCCACAGACCCCCATGGCCTTTCTCTTGGCTACCAACCCCACTCATTTTTTTTTCACTTGGTAGAGAGAGGATCTTATTATGTTGCTCAGGCTGGTCTCAAACTCCTGGTCTCAAGTGATCCTCCTGCCACCACACCTGGTCCTTCTACTCATTCTTGTATTCAGAGTTGAACCCAATCTCTCTCCCCTAGTGCAACTGCCTTGACACCTAGTGAGATAATCCTGAATAAAGTCTCCCTTACCATTTTAACAAGTGTCAGAATAACTTTATCTTTAACAATTGTAGTGGGTTGAACAGTGGCCCCCAAAAAGTTATATCAACTTCCTAATGCCTGAAACCTGTCAGTATTACCTTATATAAAAAAAAAAAGAGTGAATATTACCTTATATAACCCCCCGAAATGTGGGTAAATTAAGGATTTTGTGAGAAGGGGCTTATCCTGGATTATCACAGTGGGCCCTAAATGTAGTCACGTGTATCCTTATAAGAGAGAGGCTGGGCACGGTGGTTCACACCTGTAATCCCAGCACTTTCGGAGGCAGAGGTGGAAAGACTGCTTGAGCCCAGGAGTTCGAGATCAGCCTGGGGAACACAGTGAGGCCCTGTCTCTACAAAAAATTTTTTAAAATTAGCTGGGCATGATGGTGCATGGCTGTAGTCCCAGCTACTCAGGAGGCTGAAGTGAGAGAATTGCTTGAGCCCAGGAGGTCAAGGCTGCGGTGAGCTGAGATGACGCCACTGTATTCCAGACTGGGTGATAGACAGAGCAAGACCTGGTCTCAAAAAAAAGGAGAGAGAGAGGGAGAGAGACAGAGCTGACACACAGAAGACAAGAGGAAGTAAAGATGAAGGCAGAGATTGGAGCCATATTTCTCAAGCCAAGAAATACTTGCAACCACCAGAAACTGTAAGAGGCAAGGAACAGAATCTTCTCTAGAACCTCTGGAGGGAGCAGGGCCCTCCAACACCTTGATTTTGGGCTTCTGGCCTCTAGAACTCTGGGAGAATACATTTCTGTTGCTTTACACCCACCAGGTTTGTGGTAATTTGTTACAAAAGGAAACTGATGTGAGGATTGAAGTGCAAGTCCACGTCTGCAGCCAGATGAAGTAGGTTATGGAGCCATACATTCACACCTATCAGTTGACATTTTTACAATAAGCTTGAATTATTTCTATGATAAAAACTAATAATGAAAAGCCACAATCCATGAGTACATGTGGAATTTGGGGCATGGGGAAAAGCAAAAAATATAAGAATGTATCATGCAGCTTAGGAAGACAGCTGAAAAAACACAAGACTTTCACCTGCTACTTCCAACTGGTAAATATAAAACTTAATTAGGTCCCAGAATGTACTCACTCTTAAATTCTAGCTCATTAAAGAAAAAAGGTACCAAATGGTCCTGTTCTTCTAGAATGGGGAGGGCCTGTTGTGAATCTCTGAAAGAGGCATGAACTGGTTTCATGTTATGAACTTCTTCACCTGGCTTAAAGATGTTTACTACACTTCACAGGAATGAGTATTTATCAATTGATCATTTCAAGGAAATAAAATGCCACGAAAATATATCTGTTTAGGAAAAAGTAGTGAGAAGTGCAGGTTCAAAAACAAATTGCAGAAAGTGGCTAAGGCAACTCTCTAGTGGGGGGTGCATGGCTGTCTTCAGCAAGCAAAATCAAGGAGCATTTATACATCAAAGAGTATTACTCCCCATGCAGCCACCTGGGTAACAAACAAACCTCACCCTGTGATTTTTGCTGGGTCACCCGGTATTAAGAGCCATTACCTAAGAGGCAGCACAATGAACTATCAAATGATCCTCTACAAACAAGAAGCTACTCAAACCACCACAAAGGCGCTGGATCAGCTACATGCTTTCCAGTAGTATCTCCTACCACGCCTTTCACAAAATCCACGCTCCGGCCAGGCGGCTCACCTCCTTCTTCCCAAACAGGGCTCTGTCTCCCAGACCCAACACCCTCTCCAGAAATGCCCTTATAGGGAGGAAAAGCATCTTTCCTCATCCATACTAGGCTCATGGCTGAGGCCCTGTAACAAAAGATTAACCAGAGAAAAACAAACATTTATTCAATGTAAATTTTAGGTGACATGGGAGTCTTCATAAGCAAATGAAGACCCAAAACTATAGAAAAATGCATATTTTTTTAATGCTGGGTGTGATGAAGAAGTGGAGAGTGATGAAGTATGATTGGACAAAGGGGATAGGATCTAATGGTAACAAACTGGAAGAAACACAGCACGACCTGTTTGTGCAGATTCTTCTCTGTGACTCTTCATCTCCAGGGATAATTACATTCTTTTCCTCTGGGTTTAAGGAGAGGACCTTTCATAGGAGATCTCAAGACCTGCTTCAGGGAAAGATCAGACAATTCTTCCTAGATTGCACGGACAGCTTCAGGGGAAAGGGGAAGGGGGGAAAGTAAGAGCAACTCTCCTATGCCTGCAGTTTTCTCAAGTTTCTGCAGCTTGAAATATTTTGGGGTCACGTGTCTTGAACCACAACACCCTCCCTTCCAGACTGTGTTCATTTTTAGGATTGTCATAACAGATTACCACAAATGTGGTGGCTTGGAACAACAGGAATGTGTTCCCTCACAGTTCTGGAGGCCAGGAGTCCAAAATGAGGTTGTCGGCAGAGCCGTGTTCCATCTGGAAGCTCCTGGGGAGAACCCTTCCAGCTTCTGATGACAGCAACACTCCTTGACTTGACTTGTGGCCTCATCATTTCAGTCTCACTGGTCACACAGCCTCGTCCTGTTCTATGTCAAATCTACTTCTGCCTCTTAAAAGAACACTTGTTGTTGGATTTAGGGCTCACATAAATGATCCAGGATGACCACCTCATCTTAATTACATCTGCAAAACCGTTTTTTAAAATAAGGTAACATTCAAAGGCTCTGGGGCTCAGGACATGGACTTATCTTTTTGGGGGCCACCATTCCACCCACTACACAAGCCAAGCAGAGATAACACTTCTCCCCAGAAGCCTTCCCTGCTCTCGTTTTCTAAACCACAGAGGTGGGTTTTCTCTCAAAGACATACCCTGAAGCTTCTCACAGCTGTGTTTGGTCCAGCTGAATCAGCCAGCCCACTGCTTTTCCAAAGCAAGACCACCAGAGCAGCTGCTCATTAGGGTAAGGAGGACGTAACCAGGCATCCTCACCACTGCAGCCACCATTCTGTCACAGCAGCCTTTTGAGCCTGTCTCCTCGCTGTCATCTGACCATCTCCAGGACAGGGTCCATGTCACTCATCTTTGCATCCCCTGCACCTCACAGTACCTATAAACAATAAGGGCTTCAATCACATCTGATATTTGTCAAATAAAAGAATGAATCTATCTGTATCACTCACACAAAACACCCTGTTTTGTACATTGCTGCTCCTCATGAGGTATCACATATTTGTGTATTACACAACGCCTGGTAGGGAAGATAAATATTTACAGGATTCTCTGAACAATCCCTGTCAGTTATACCCATAAAACTGATTTGAAGATCCAGTAACAGGTGAAAACCACAGCCGGAAAATCACTGACTGAGGTGATTGCTAAGGTCTTTTCCAGCGCTAAATCCTATGATGACCAACAACTAGAAAAGCAAGTGGCACGCAATTGAACTGCGTTAATCTGGACCAACCTGAATGACCAGAAAACTAAGGAAAAAATGCCCATATAAATGCAAGGTGCTTAGATGCCATTGGGAAAAATAAAAGGTGACCCTTGGGTAGCATACATTATTAGTCATGTTGTCTGCATGAAAATGAATTTTTTAAACAAACACAGTGGACAACACAGGACACAGAATCCCTGAATAGCAAGAGGCCCTAAGAGTTCTGGTCACCCTTGTTGAGTGCCGGTTCCTTCACCTCTAACTCCTGCTCAAGTACACCCCAAGTCACAAGGTCTTCATAAAATTCTCATTAATATATTTAAAGGGCTCCACAGTTCATGGAGCTTTCCAGTTACCATTAGACACAGAGGCTTCAGCAGGCCGAGCCTGCCCTGAGGCCTCCAGTCCTCCTGCTCACCATTCTCTAGGCTGCCGGTCCTCCTTGCAGTATCCCCAGCTCCACCCAAATGTGCATGCCTTGCTCTCAGCACTGTCCAAATCCCCATTAGATATTACCTGATACGATCCTAAGGTAGTCTCTTTCCAATGATGTTTTTATGTTGATCTGGAATCCCAGAAGACCAAAAACTTAGAAGATGCAAAAGATCAAACTTCTAATCATGAAATTTTAGGCACAGGAGACTGAGTAAAGACATTTAAGAAAAATATTTTCTGGACCTCTTCAAAATTTACCAACTGGAGAGCCAGATCTCTACCTACTTGAGTGTGAGCCAGCCCTGGCTATAGATGTATCAATCTGAATCTGTGGGCAGCTGGCATCCTTAATAATGAACAACCTCCTTCTGTTCTGTCAAGAGCAGAGACAAAGACATGATTCAGGGGCACTCAAACTGAATTACTGTCCTCGTTTAAACTTTCCCTCTCAGGCAGAGCTGTCAGCTGCAGTAGCCGGTTCGGGGAAGGACCAACATTCTCAAAAGCAAAGCTGTTTAAGTCCCCAGGCAGCCAACACAAATGGTTCTGCCTTGACTTCCTGCCCAGCTCTGTGGCACTGAGACCCCTCTAGAAGCAATGCCCTGGGCATATACAGCCTGCCCTGGACCCAGCACCAAGAGGAAGGCAGTGTGCAATGAATGAGACAGGCCGCAAGTCCCCACCAAGGTTATCAGTCAATGCACAGTCCTAAGAAGCTACCTCTGGAATTGGATTTTCAAACTGGAGGTCATGGCCCATTTGTGGGTCATGAAATTAAGTTAATAAGTCATAAGCAGCATTTTAAAGAATAGAATGAGTGAAATTTGTGGGTCATGAAATTAAGTTAGTTAAGTCATAAGCAGCATTTTAAAGAATGGAATGAGTGAAATGGAACGGAACGGAACAGAACAGAACAGATCGATATATAGCACATCTATTTTGGGTAGGAAACATTTGTTCCATTTGTGTGTGTGTTTATATATGTACGTGTACATACTGGGTCACTATGTAAAATGCAGTTCTTACAGTAGGTCACAGTCAAAAGTTTAAAACCCGCTATTCTTGATCAAAAATGAGTCAAATATTCAGTCCAAAGAAACAATAAAAATATAACCTATATTTCTTTTTGGAATGCCAATAATTACCCAAAGTACCTTGGACAGTGTCTAAAAACCAAATCAGCCTTTACCAAGCATAGTTCTGGGGGCCTAAAATGTATTTTCAGAAATCTGAGAATCCTCAATGAGGATGAATTTTTACATTCTTTGTTCTTAATGAGAATCTAACAAACTGAACATATTAGAAATCATCTGGATGCTTCCCTCAGAACTGCATTATGTCATGTGGTTTGTTTTTATTTGTTTATTAGAGACAGGGTCTCACTCTGTCCCTCAGTCTGGAGTGCAGTGGTGCAATCACAGCTCACTGAAGCCTCAAACTCTGGGGCTCAAGCAATCCTTGTGCCTCCACCTCCTAAGTAGCTGGGACTAAAGGCATGCACCACCACACCCAGCTTCATTATGTTACATGAATTAAATGCTCACGTTTGCATTTGTGTTTATAGTCAAATGCAGGTGGGTGGACTGCTGAGAACAAAATGAAAGCAGGCTTCATCTGGCAACACTGCAGTAGATACAGGTGAAGGATAGGCTGGCTAGGTCACAACATAGTGTAGAGAGGGGTCTCAGTCATCTAAATAGAGATGAAAGGTGGGAGAACTGAGTCACCACCGGGCACTTGGTAGCACAGGCAAGCTGAATAAGCATCCTGGGCCACAGCACTTAGTATCAAGTCAAGTAACAAAGGGTACACTGTGGATCCTCTGTACATACCAACTTGCAGCAATTTCTTTATGGTAAAAGTAAATGCAATGAAATATGTGATTTTTACATATCACAGAATAAAAAGACTGACTTACTATTTCACAATTTATATAGCTAATTTCATGTACCTTTCCCATCATGTTACCAAAGATCATTATTTTCCTTCTAGTATGTCTAGACATTAAACTGGGTTGCAGGGAAGAGAGTCTGAGGACTTCACATCCTCTCACACATAAACATCCCTTGATCAATAAGAGAAGGTGAAGCACAGGTAAAAATACAAGTGTAGGTGAGCTCCCTTGTTCTTTTCATTTGATGGTGAAATGCTTTACGTGATTTGTTTTATGGCTAATTCATTTTCTTAATTATGCTTGCCCCAGAACAACAGGAAATGAATTTATATACCAAATTATTGGAATGAGGAGGTCCCAGTACATAGAATGTTAGAAGGAATCCAAGTTGAATTTTTTAATGCTGAGAAAAGTTGGTAGGAGGAATACTGAGACAAGCTTCCTGGAAAGAAATCTAGCAATATGTATCCAAAGCTTTAAACTGTTGTTTGTTCTTTGGCTCCGAAATTCCACATTTTGAAAATGATCCTAAAGTAATACTCTGGATGTCAGAAATAATTTAATTGCAAGAATCTAATGCCAGGGGATTCGTTAGTGGATGTATGGTCATATAATCATGTTAATGCTGGTGCTGATAAGACGATATTTAACAGATACTGAGTGCTTACTTTAGGTAAGGCTCTATTCTGAGCACCCAACATCTATTATCTCATTTAATTTTCAGAACACAGCAATGTGATTGGTATTAATATTCTCTCCATTTTACAGATGAGTAAATGATGCACAAAGCCATTCAATAATTTGCCCAGTTAATAAGTGTCAGGGCTAAGGTATGAACCTAGAGGGTCCAACTCTAGGACCTGTACTCTTCAGCACCATCCTCTCAGTGGATTACTGGTAGTTGCTATGGACTGAATGCTTGTGTCTGCCCCCCACCCCAAATTCACATGTTCAAACCCTAATCCCCAGTGTGATGTGATCTGGAGATGGGACTTTGGGGAGGTAATTAGGCCATGAGGATGGAGCCTTCACGATGGGATTAGTGTCCTTATAAGAAGAGAGAACAAAAGAGCTTGCTTCCTCTCTCTCTGCTCTACAAATGTGAGGACACGGCAAGGAAACCAGGAAGATGGTTTCAACCAAAATGCTGGCACCTAGCATTCTGGAGGCCAAAAAAAGAGAACCATTTGAGCCCAGGAGTTTGAGACCAGCCTGGGCAAGATGGCGAGACCCCATCTCTACAAAAAAAATTAAAAATTAGAAATATATTTAAATATATATATTTAAATATAAAAATATATTTAAACATTTTTAAAAAGAACTACACTATGCTGACACCCTAATCTCAAATGTCCCAGATCTCAGAACTGTCAGAAATAAATTTTTGATTGTTTAAGCCATCCATCTATAATATTTTGTTATAGCAGCCTGAACTAAGAAGTCATATAAAATTCTGTAATACAATCATGTTGCAAACATGGATATGTTCTGAGCAATGCACTGTTAGGTGATTTTGTCGTGTGTGAACATCACAGCATGTACGTAGAGAAACCTAGATAGTATATATATTTTTATTTATATAATTTTTTCATATATGTGTGTGTGTGTGTGTGTGTGTGTGTGTGTAACCAAATGTCCCAGCACCATTACTGAATATAAATCATTTCTGCTACTTGACCTGCAATGCCAGTCTCAAGTGCCATATATCAGGTTTCTCTATAAGCTCTACTATAATCTTTTGGGACCATCTTCATATAGATGGTCTGTCATTAGCTAAAAAGTCGTTATGTGGCCCATGACTGTATGTCGCAGAAACAATACATGAGGTATTACAAAGTAAACAAAGTTGGTTGTAAAGCATCATACATTATGACCCCATTTTGGTAAAATGTTTAAAGGCTGGCAAGATATGTATCAAAATGTAGTTATTACTGATATTTTTCTTACTTATTTGAATTTTCTTTAAATAAATTGTTTTTATATGGAAAACACCACATTAATTAAAATGCATGTTCCAGGTAATAGAACACTGTAGTTATTAAAAGTTGTATATATGCACAAACATCCCAGCAAATTTCTGGTGAGGATTAGTAATAATTCACGTTTGCTTTCTACAAAAAGACAATCCAGAGAGAAGCTTTTCCGTGTGACTTTCATTTAACAGCACTTCACTATCAAATAAGGAGTACTTTAATTATGCCAACCTACCAAAAAACTCAGATACCCCAGGAATCTTTTTTCTAGCCCAAATCCCCTTCTGCCTCATCAGAGTTGTCTAGATGGTTCCTGCAGTCTGGCCTGTGACAAGAGGCAGCCAGATTCGGATTTGCAGAGCAGCACCAGAGGCTCCAGAGTGACCCTCTTTCCCAACAGATGGGACAGCACCCAGCAGCAGGGCAATGTGAAGAGGCAGCTGCCCTTTGTTTACAGCAGAAAAGCCCAGGGCCTGGGGACAAGCATGTGGCCACAATAAACCCACTGCTTCCTTTTGAGGAAAGAATATAAAGGAAAATCCAAAGCCAACCAAAAAACCCAGGCCCAGCTCTGCACCTGCTTTTCAGTCATATCAGTATTTTCTGTGTTTACCAAGCAACAAAGTTCTAAATCTGAGATGCCACAGCCGAGTGTCCTGACCCAGAATTACCGGATATGACTTCACCCCAGTGTTCAATGCTAAATGTGAGATACAGACATTGAGCGTATTGGCCTCACATCAGTATGTGATGCGTGCCAATACTCCACTTATGAACTTGACAGAAACAAAGCAGGAAGAACCTTAGTAGTCATCCAGTCCAGTGTTACTCATGGGGTGTTACTGATATTTGGGTGGGCCAATTCTTCATTGGGCTGGGTGAGACAGTCTAGGGCACTTCAAAATGCCTGACATCCAGGTCCCCAAACCATTAGTGCCCCCATACAGCGTGGCAACCTGACATATTCCCACTCAACATTTCCAAGGGCCCCTGCGTTGAGAAGCACTGATCTAGTCCCTCGCTGAGGTCCAGAAGTCATTTGCCTAAGGCCACCTAGGTAGCTAGACACAGAGCCCACGACTCGAAACACTTAGTTTAGTGTTCCTTCCACTGTACCAAACTCCACTAATTAAATTCATTAGAGCAAGAGGCACTTAAAAATTAAGAATAGGTTTCACACTCCATAATAGGCTTTATGGCTTCTGGATCTAAGACTGATTGCTTGAACTTTTTTTTCCAATCTCATTATGGGTATTCTGGTATGTAAACCTAACTCTATTACTGTAATTACTTTTAAAAGAGCAAAAATGTATCTGAATATTCAAGGCTTAAGGGTTCATTGTGTGCTGAATTCATATTGCAAAAGGTATCTGTACCAGAGAGAGAAAGAGATCTGAAAACATTTTATTTTATTTAAAAAATGTTTTCTTTAAAAGCACCAGTTAAAGAAGTGAGCCCTATGTGGGAAAACTTTACCAAACAAAACTTTTTACTTCAACATTTTTTAAGATCAAGATTTTTCTCTTACTCAGTCTAGTACTCATTATTCTGAATATGAGATCTAAATTTATATTTTAAATAATCTCTGGCTAGTTAGTAAAGGACTTGTAGAAAAAATAAGCCCACAGCATTACAAAGACATATATCCTTTACCCTGTGGTAAAAGCATCACATATTTCACAATTCACATATTGAATTTTGGATGCTGAAGTTTCAGAAGAAAAAAGAAAAACACTTCAAAATATTAATTTTTGGTGGGGTGCGGTGGCTCATGCTGGTAATCCCAGCACTTTGGGAGGCCAAGGCAGGCGGATCACCTGAGTTCAAGAGCAGCCTGGCCAACATGGTGAAACCCCTGTCACTGCTAAAAATACAAAAATTAGCAGGGCGTGGTGGCGTGCACACACCTGTAATCCCAGATATTCAGGACCCTGAGGCATGAGAAGTGCTTGAACTTGGGAGACGGAGGTTGCAGTGAGCCAAGATCGCACCACTGCACTCCAGCCTGGGTGACAGAGCGAGACTGTCTCAAAATAGGTTAGAGAGAGAAACAGAGAGAGGTGGACTACAGAAAACACAATGCCAAAAATTATCATTCAGAAATGTCAGGTAAAATTCAAAAAGTACTTTGAACCTCGTTACCTAATCTTGTTCTTGTAAATGTACATACATGTGCACAAATGTGACTGTTGCTCTCCTTACATAAATCAAATTAATAATCACCCAGCAGTATTCATTTTCATTTCAGAAACGTTTAAAGGACGTATGTCTATATCCAGAAAAGAACACATTCCAAACACTCCCACTGCATGTGGCTGGGCGAACCTTCCTGTCGACAACCCCAGTGCAAAATGGAACCATTTTATAAGAATGAATACTCACGGGTACTTCCCTCTGCAGCCGGGACAGCCTGGTCCTCACAAAAGCAAAGCCTTAGCCCTCACAGAGCCAGAGCTTTGTGTGGGAAGTCGGGAGGGTCTGCAACGAAACAGCCTCAGGCCCCTCTGACATTTACATGTCAATGCCCAAACCAAAACTCCTCTGATCCTCCACTCCAGCAGATTCTCCACCACAGCAGCCGTGGCACCCTCTGAGAGCCAAACCCTAGGTTTTGTTCTTCTGCCTTTTCTAAGGAGCCTTGAATCCGTTGGCTGCCAGCACACATTTGGCAAACTCGTTATGAGGGATTTGTCACCCTCTTCAGAGCCCCTGAACCTAGGTAAATGCATCAGCAATCTAGCAGGCAGGCTTTTCAAATCATCCAAGGACACCGTGCTGGGAGAGATGAATGCTTTAGATAAGACCCACTGGACAGAATCAGAATTCCAAAAGACGTCTGGGTCTGGAAAAAATGAGCCCAAAGGAAAAAAGATAATATTTCAGAGAAGTATGTTACTTCTTGCACTTAGGCTGAAAAAGCAACTGCTCTGGAGTTCTGGTTTATTTACAAATCAATATGAGACAATGGTGTGATGTGGGTGCCAAAAACAAGTTAACAAACCTAATTTTAGGATTCATTATCAGAAGTACCGTATTATGAAAAAGGTGGTGGGAACTTGGGAGAACAGACGGTCTGTGTACTGTTCTACCTAGTGGAGCAGGTAACCAAGAGGGTGACTTCCAGGAATCTTGTCCAATGAGGGAGAAATCAATTAAGGGTGGGGGTAGGGACATGACCATCCTCAATATACGAAAGATACAAAGAGTAGACTTATTCTGGGGGCTCCAAACAGCGAACAAAGGAGTGATGATTGGATGGAGATACTATCTACACAAGGTAGGGAGAATTTCCAACAATGAAAAATTCTGGCCCCTGTGCATTTGTGAGCAAGGGGGCTTTCCTACAGGACTGGGGAGAGGGTAGCCTACACAGAGGGTGCTGGAAGAAGCCAGTTAGGTTTCAACGACTTCCTTAGTGGCTGATACAAAAGGACCCCCTTAAGAAAGGAATCTAGGATTTTTAGACCTGGAAACAAAATGACTACGAAATAAAAACGTTGATTTAAAAAGCAACATAATCTGTGTAATGTAGAAAGAATGATTTATATTGGGATGCATCCACTATCATAATGCTCAAAAACAGCCCAAGAATTAGTCATTTCTGAAATTGCACAATGCAGATCTATGGCCATTAATTATGGGTTGAAAATAGCAAGGTTGGCTCACTGGATCTCATTCCCTTAAATTCCTTTTCCTTTTCCCCCCATTTCTCAAAAAGCTGCTGATACAATTTGGGCCACTTACAGCACTTACATTTACAAAGTGTTTTTATGGTGAATTGAATGTTATAAATATTTCAAAGGGCAGAATCTCACTGCTGGTCTGGGACTCAGAAGCAAAGTAGGGGAGGGAGTTCCTAGGAAGTGCCTTCTGAGTGTATGAGGATGGGGCTGCTGGATGGACACCAGCTATTTCCACCTTATGAGGGGCAATGGTAAAAATCTTTCCTCCTGGAAAGCTTATCTTTCTGCCTATGTTGTGAGAGAATCAAGAGAAGTGCTTTGACCCACACTGCCCTCTGGCACTGCTCTGGGTACAAAGCAGACTTGGATGTGACTTCATCAAGCTTCATCACATAGTAGAAGGCAGCGAATGCTCAAATCACCAGCACCACTAGCACCAGTGCTATAGTGGTACAGTATTAGCACTGCCAGTAGTACCACCACCACCAGCAGTACCACCAGCACCAGCAGCAGTACACCAGTACTGCCAGTGGTACCACCAGTACCACTACCACAAGCAGCAGTGCCACTACCACTATCACTATCACTAATAACATTATTATAAAACAGCTATCAACATTCCTATTTTTCTAAAGTCAACAGAGGAAATACACATGACGTGTCATACATAAGATTTTGATCATTACTGACAAATTGCCTCTAAATAGATTACACAGGTTGAGTACCCTTTAATTTGAAATGCTTTGAATCAGAAGTGTTTCAGATTTTGAATTTTGGGGGGTTTGGGAATATTTGCATTATACTTTGAGCATATCAAAACCCAAAATCCAAAATCTACAATGCTTCCAATGAGTATTTCCTCTGAGTGTCATGTTGGCACTCAAAAATTTTTGGATTTTGGAATATTTCAGATTTTCAGGTTTGAGATGTTCAACTTGAACCAATTTATATTCCTACCAACATTGTATGAGAACATCCATTTTGCTATGTGGCCACCAATACGGATATAACTAGTCTTTTTATGTTTTTGTTTTATCTTTAAGAGCTAAAGGGAGAGGATGTTCATTTTTGTTTACTTTGTATTTCATTTATTGTTAATGAAGCTGAGCATCATTGTTTTTTTTTTTTTTTTTTTTTTTTTTTTTTTTTGATACAGAGTCTTGCTCTGTCACCAGGCTGGAGTGCAGTGGCGCAATCTCGGCTCACTGCAACTTCCGCCTCCTGGGTTCAAGCGATTCTTCCACCTCAGCCTCCCGAGTAGCTGGGACCACAGGTGTGTGCCACCACGCCTGGCTAATTTTTGTATTTTTAGTAGAGAAGGGGTTTCATCATGTTGGCCAGGATGGTCTCGATCTCTTGACCTCGTGATCTGCCCGCCTCGGCCTCCCAAAGTACTGGGATTACAGCCAACGCACGCAGTCCACTGTATTTTTTAAATGCTAGGAAAAAATTTGGAGAAATATGTCCTAAACTGCAAACCATGGTGGGTTATCTTTGTGGGGTAGGATTATGGGAGACTTACATTTTCTACATTGTGTGCTCCTATAATATTTAAAATACATATAACTTTGCTTCTTTTTTGAGACAGGGTTTTACCCTGTTACCCAGGCTGAAGTGCAGTGGCACAATCATGGCTCACTGCAACCTCAACCTGCTGGGCTCAAGTGATCCTCTTGTCTCAGTCTCTCAAGTAGCTGAGACTACAGGCATGCACCACCATGCCCAGCTAAAAAAAAATTTTTTTTAATAAAAAAATTACAGAGATGTGGTCTCGCTATGTTGCCCAGACTGTTCTCAAACTCCTGGCCTCAAGTGATTCTCCTACGTTGGCCTCCGAAAGTGCTGCGATTACAGGCATTAGCCACTATGTACGGCCAACTTTGCATTTTTTTTTCTGATTTTTAAAAGTAAAGTTTAAAAAAAGTAGTGAATGGGGTATCTTTTTCAAAAATATACAAAACTGGTTAAGTTATTAGCCTTTGATGCTTATTATTTTGTTGAGTCAATAAAATATACTCATACTCACTTTTAAGATGAAGGAAACAATACAATCTTTGCTGGCAAACCCTCCCCTCACTGGGACAGAACACCCTGTCATTCCTGACCTGGCTCCTTTGTGCACCTGTATTCCCATGTGTCACCAAGACTGCAGTTCTCTGTGACTCTATTACGGTAGATATGCTGCCAACATAAATGGGATTTCAACTCTGGTGGAGAATGCAGGACTCACTTTGAAAGACACACAAAATAGAATAGAAATAGCTCACTTGGAAGGTGAATCTTTTGGGATAGTTAACTTTCAGACAGACAGCAATCTAGAAGAGTATAAACAGAGGCCAATGCAATACACACACCGGCTGGTGAGAAACCAGCACAGAATTGTGTGGGCAAGTTTGTGACAGTATTGTGCCCTTTAAGCAAGTTTCTTATAGGTGGAGGAAGGAACTTAAAGAAAAGGGGTTCTTTATCACACGTGATCCAAACCAAACTATCCTTTCTAGGTAAGTTTCAGTCTTCAAAAGAAAGAAGTATTGAACTGTTTTAACACACCCTAAACAATATAAAAGACTATAATAAATCAATTTGTTAATAAATTTCACTTGATTATTAGTGGGAATATGTCAGCATTTTTGAAAAGTAAGTAGACCATTTTCATACTATTTTTACTTTCATTCTATTTCTAGGACTCAATAACTAAAGAAATAATTCTAATCATAGAAAAAAGCTTTATGCAAAAAATTATACGCTACGGTACTATTTATAATAACAAAACACTGAAAACAGAACATCAGGGAGACTGCTATCCAATAAAAGAGGATGATTCAATAAGCCAGGAAAACTCCATCTGATAGAATATTATGCTGCCTTCAAATGATGTCTCTAGTTTCATATTCTTGTCTCAATAGTGGTACGCTGCTGAGAATCCACCCTAAAGAAATAATCCAAAAACACAGGAAAATTCCCATTTGCAAAAATGAATAACCGGAAACATCCTAGTGTCCAACAGCAGAAAAACAGTTAAGTAAGCTCCTAGTGGTTCTTCAAAACTCAGCTCAAGTGATATATCCCCTGGGAAATCTTCCCTGACCCTGACCTAGCCTAGTCTCCCATGATACCCTGTATATCACCCAAAACTGCACAACCCCAGGGTTCTTTACGCACATGCCAATCTAGGCACCTTCAAGACAGAGAACTTGACCTCTTTAACTTAGTATTCCTAAACCTAGTGCAATGCCTAGCACAAAGTAAATATTCATCCAAATGTCTGCATTATGTAAACTGGGTAGCTTAAACAACAGAGACTTATCATCTCACAGTTCTGGAGGCTAGAAATCTGAAATAAAGGTGTCAGCAGGGTAGCATCTGTTCAGGCCTCTCTTCTTAGCTTGTAAATTGCCATCTTCTCTATGTCTCTTTACTTCATCTTCCTTCTACGTATGTCTCCAAATTTCCTCCTTTTTAAAAATTGTTTTGGGTTGGGTGCAGCGGCTCACGCCTGTAATCCTCGCACTTTGGGAGGCCAAGGTGGGTGGATCACAAGGTCAGGAGTTCAAGACCAGCCTGACCAACATGGTGAAACCCTATCTCTACTAAAAACACAAAAATTAGTCAGGCGTGGTGCCACATACCTGTAATCCCAGCTACTCAGGAGACTGAGGCAGGAGAAGCACTTAACCCCAGGAGGCAAAGGTTGCAGTGAGCCGAGATCGCACCACTGTACTCCAGCCTGGGCGACAGAGTAAGACTCTGTCTCAAAAAAAAATTGTTTGGGTTTTTTTATTAATTTTTTTTAATCACTTTTTTTCTTTTTTGAGACAGAGTGTTGCCTAGGCTGGAGTGAAGTGGCGTGATCTCAGCTCATTGCAACCTCTGCCTCCAGGGTTCAAGCGATTCTCCCATCCTAGCCGCCCCAGTAGCTGAGATTATAGGTGCATGCCACCACATCTGGCTAATTTTTTGTATTTTTAGTAGAGATGGGGTTTCATCTAGTTGGCCAGGCTGGTATCGAACTCCTGACCTCAGGTGATCCACCAGCCTCAGCCTCCCAAAGTGCTGGGATTACAGGCGTGAGCCACTGTGCCCAGCCAATTAAAAAAAATTTTTTTTTTTTAGAGACAGGGTCTCACTATGTTGCCCAGGCTGGAGTGCAGTGCCTATTCACAGGTACTATCCCATTACTGATCAGCAAGGGAGTTTTGACCTGCTCTGTTTCTCACCTGGGCCACTTCACCCCTCCTTGGCAATCTGGTGGTCCCCCACTTCTGGGAGGTCACCATATTGATGCTAGTGCAGACATCCAATCAACATAGCTCACTACTGCCCAGAACTCCTGGGTTCAAGCCATCCTCATACCTCAGCCTCCTGAGTAGTTGCGACTACAGGCATGCGCCACCATGCCTAGTGAATTTCCTCCTTTTATAAAGACACCAATCATATTGGATCAAAGTCCACTCTACTGACCTCATTTTAGCTTGATTAGCTCTGTAGGAATCCCATCTCCAAATAAGGTCACAATCTGAGGTACTGGGGATTAGGACTTCAACATATGAATTTGGGGAGAGAGACAATTCAATGTACAATACTCAGAAAATGTGCATATTTATGAGTTCATAATTATACAGAAATGCCTACTTTATCATGTTTAATAGGGAAAAAGGGTGGGTATGAATGTATGTATACAGTAAAAATTCTAATTTTTTAATATAAAAAATTTTTTTTCAATTCACCACTTTGTAGAAAAAGAATTCTTCATTCGGATTTTTTCAGATTTTTAAAAAGGTCCGTGACTACCCCCAAATTAAGAAACAACGATGGTGTAAAATCTTAAATATTTTTAAAGAGAAAATGTGAAGATGATAAATCAAATTATTAATGATGTTTGCCTCTAGATGACAGAATTATAGATGACTAGGATTATTTCTCAATTTTCAGTAACAGTTTCAAATTACTTTCACCAGAAAAAAAAACATTCATTTTTTTAAAAAAGGAAAAATGATATTTGAAAAGAGTTTAAAACATGTACAAATAAATGTTGTACATAAAATAGCATGGAAGCAGACTGTAAAACAAGAAAATAAAATATTAAGAAAAGACAGGAAGGAAATACATCCTAATGCCCACAGAATTTATTAACAGAAGTTACAGGACAATTTGTGTGTGTCATCCTATTTTTCTGTGTCTTCCAAATTTTTCTGTAAGCACTGTATTACTTTTATAACCACATCAAACCAATCAACTTTATCACTTAAGAACATGGAGTTTAAGTATCTAGTTTTATATTAAATATTTAATATTAATAACTGAATTAACAAACTATGGTATAAAAACAAAATACAACATGCAGCTTTTAAATAGCCATGATAAAAGATATGGAGAAATAGGAAACAGCTTATAAGACAGTTCTGTGGAAAAAGTCAAAGATAAAAATACACACATACTGGCCGGGAGCGGTGGCCCATGCCTATAATCCCAGCACTTTGGGAGGTCAAGGTGAGTGGATCACCTGAGGTCAGGAGTTTGAGACCAGCCTGGCCAACATGGTGAAACCCTGTCTCTACTTCAAAAATATAAAAATTAGCTGGGCATGGTGGCGAGGGCCTGTAATCCCAGCTTCTCAGGAGGCTGAGACAGGAAAATCACTTGAACCTGGGAGGTGGAGGTTGTAGTGAGCCAAGATCACCTCACTGCAATCCAGCCTGCACGACAGAGCAAAACCCAGTCTTAAAAAACACACACACACACACACACATATTAATTACAACTGATAAAATATATTCACATGTAGATGGTAATCTGCAAAAGATGAAATGTATCAAGAGTAGGATTATGCATTATTTTAAAGATTCTTTAATATTATATTTTTCATGTAAAAGTATTTATGAAGATGTTCTTTGCTAAAGATATCTGTAAATTGTTTCATACTGTCTAACAGCTTATAGCCATACCAAGAATCCACTGCTAGACTAGAAAATGGCAGGCAAACTCTAGGTTTGTCAGGCTTCCCACAAACACTCCTATAGTACTTCATTCAACCCAGCAGTTGGTTTCACTTTCACTGTGGGTGGATGTGCACATGGGTCCAACCTTTCTGCAGGACGATCTGGCAGTATTTGTTGAATGTTCAATCTCTTTGAGCATTTCCACAACTGGGAATCTGTCCTATAAAAAAATTCCACACATGTACAAATTATAAAGGTGATGAGAATAATCACTTCCTCTATCTAGGACGGTGGGAGCCTGGGGGCTGTGAGAGGGGCAGTTTCACTTAGAAAAGCTGTGGAGGCCAGGTGCGGTGGCTCATGCCTGTAATCCCAGGACTAGGAGGCTAAGGTGGGCAGATCACAAGGTCAGGACTTTGAGATCAGCCTGGCCAACACAGTGAAACCCTGTCTCTACTAAAAATACAAAAATTAGCTGGGCGTGGTGGCAAGTGCCTGTAGTCCCAGCTACTCGGGAGGCTGAGGCAGGAGAATCACTTGAACTGGGAGGCAGAGGTTGCAGTGAGCTGAGATCATGCCACTGTTCTCCACCCCGGGCAACAAAGCAAGACTCCATCTCAAAAAATAAATAAATAAATAAAATAAAATAGAAAAGCTGTGGAGAGAGATCTAGAATAATTACTAAATTTAAAAACCTACGCAGTTATGATTTGTTGCCCAGTTTTTCCATTTTCTTTGATGTCTTTATTTTTGGCAATCAACCAGAAACAAAAGTGCACTACAGCTCTGCATGTTCCAATCATAGGCATGCCAGTACAGACGTTAACATATAGAATCAATTGAAATAAGCAGGCTTTAGATGGTTTTCTGTTTAGCTCCTAGCTTCTTAAATAGAATTTAGAGTATGGCAACTATTTAATTTGAAAATAGGCATGTGATGAGAGCCAATTCAAAAATAGTTATGGAATGAGAGTCATATGTGCATGACTCTGATATTTTTTCCTTAAGAAAGAAATGTCCAGATTTTAGGTTTGGGCTCCTCAGGTTTGTTTCTTAAATAAGTTGTATTTTCAGCTGGGCACGGTGGCTCACGCCTGTAATCCTAGCACTGTGGGAGGCCACGGTGGGTGGATCACAAGGTCAGAAGATCAAGACCATCCTGGCCAGCATGGTGAAACCCTGTCTCTACTAAAAATGCAAAAATTAGCTGGGTGTGGTGGTGGATGCCTATAGTCCCAGCTATTCAGGAGGCTGAGGCAGGAGAACTGCTTGAACCCAGGAGGCAGAGGTTACAGTGAGCCGAGATTGCGCCCCTGCACTCCAGCCTGGCAACAGAGCAAGACTTCGCCTCAAAAAAAAAAAAGTTGTATTTTCATGCATGTATTCATGTTTTACACAGAAAGTTTTGGGTGTCCCTTTCTGACAACATAAAGTGAGACAAATTTCTCATTATATATTGAGTCTCTTTATGGTTGACTCAAAGCCCAAAAATTCTGATCAGGTCAAGAATATAGGTTAAGTTAAACTTGGAACATAAGAATATAAGTTAAGTTTTACTGTGGCTATAAAGGAGCCAAAGTAAAAACAAATAATTTCACATCAAAGTGAAATTAACACCAGGTTTGTTTCTAGCCAATGCAACACCGTAGTGGCAATTTTCAGATTAAAAAAGATGAGAAAAAGTTCTAAAAGTTATTGATGTTAGATATCCTCAGATGGAAATGCCTTTATGAACCCTGGTAATAATTTGTTTATGGACCACTGTACATTCTGAACATTTCTTTTCTATCTCAAGCTAACGACAGCTATAGAGATGTGGGAAAAAGATAAAAGGAAGTTGGGTGAGCTGTGTAGCATCACGCGCAGCTCCCTTGTCCATCAGCACCCTTCACTCTAAGGTTTTCCGGAAGAATCTATAGGCAGTGTGTTCACACACAAGGCACAGGCTATCCTGAGAGGGTGTTACTGTACAAGACCCAGTAAGTTTTGAGGTTTTTTGTTTTGAGTTTTTTTGTGAGACAGGGTTTCAAAAGATGAGACAGTCGTCGATTAGGAGAAGTTCAACACATAAGCACTGCTTCCTGTTTCTCCTTCATCTATGTCATTACAAGTTGAATTTTTTTGTTTTGTTTTGAGACAGGGTCTCACTCTGTCACCCAGGCTGGAGTGCAGTGGCACGATCTTGGTTCACCTCTCACCTCCGCTTCCTAGATTCAAGCGATTCTCTTGCCTCAGCCTCCCAAGTAGGTGGGACTACAGGCATGCGCCACCATGCCTGGCTAATTTTTGTATTTTTAGTAGAGACAGGATTTCACCATGTTGGCCAGGCTGGTCTTGAACTCCTGACCTCAGGTGATCCACCCACCTCAGCCTCCCAAAGTGCTGGGATTACAGGTGTGAGCCACCGTGCCGGGCCAAATTTTTTTTTTTTAATGAAACACTATGCTGTTAAATAAATTCTCTAGACTTACAGCAATGGTTATATAAGATTAAAAGGCATAGGCAAGGGAGGAAAAACTTACATAGTATGCCTGAATTTGAAATCTGGGATGCCAGATTAGGGGGAAAAAATCTAATCTCTGATTTGAAGAAACTTAAATAAAAAGTATAAGCAGTCCACCATGAAAACACAGAGCAAGGACAGTGACCATGGGGGTGGGTGGGAGGCTGGGGAGCAGGCAGTGACTGCCCTTCCTCTGGGGCTTTTCCTAGCCAGGTATGAGCCCATGTAATCAGGGCACCAGCAGAACCCTCTCTGAATGGGATGAGCTCCAGCTCACAGGGCCAAAGTGGGGACTTAGATGTGGGCCAGCGAGACTGAGTGGTCTGCTCTGCCTTTCAGAGGGAGGTATTGAGGCAGGCAGCATGAAATTCTTCTTGGCCTGCACAGCAAGTCACTCACAGCCAAAGGGATGCCAAGAGCCTGAGAGACCCTGCAAGATGCTAGGATGGTAGCAGCAACATCACCCCCACCTCCTAATTGGCTAGCTGGAGCCAGGTGTCCATCAGGACCCTTCACTCCGTGAGGTTTCCTGAAAAAATCTATAGGCAGTGTATTCACACTCCAGTCACAGGCTAGGAGGGTGTCACGGTAAAGGACTCAATAGGTTGTTTTTTTGTTGCTGTTTTGGTTTTTTTTTTGAGACAGGGTCTAATTCTGTCATCCAGGATGAAATGCAGTGGTGTGAACATGGCTCACTGCAGCCTCCATCTCCTGGGCTCAAGTGATCCTCTCCCACTTCAGTCTCCCAAGTAGCTGGGACAACAGGCATGTGCCACCATACCTGGCTAGTTATTATTATTATCTGTAGAGACAGAGTCTCCCTGTGTTGCCCAGGCTGGTCTCAAATGCCTGGGCTCAAGCAATTGCTCTTTCAAGCAAATTTCTCATGGCCTCCCAAAGTGCTGGGATTACAGGCATGAGCCACCGCGCCCCATAGACTCAGCAAGTTTTTGACAGGGTCCACAGTGAAGCAGAGCTATTGCCAAGACAAGGGAAAGACCAAGAAGCACAACTGCCTCCAGAAACCACAAACTCCTGCCCTTCTTCTGTGTTCCCTTTACCTCTAGGGCACCTACAGTGATTTTACTAACTCTGGGCAGAATGAGAGTTACCTAAAGTTTGACCAAATGGGGCTGTTCTGGAACTTTAAGTAATAAATATGCACATATACACATATGCATTTATACTTATCTATGTGGAAGTGAAAGGGCAGAAGGAAGGACTGCAGGAGCTAAGGGTTATTCTTCATTTGGAAGAAAAAAACAAACAGGAGGTGGGACTATACAACCTCAGCTAATCCATTCACTTCTATAGCATCCCATGAAAACCTCCTTACATGTACTTGAAAGAAAGGTATTCCAAGCAGCTACTCCAATAAGCACTGTGTTCTGTACATGAGACTTTCTTGGACTAAAGTAGTTTTACTATGAGAAAGTTCCTGGCCAAGCTCAGTGGCTCTCATGCCTATAACCCCAGCACTTTGGGAGGCTGAGGCAGAAGGATCAACTGAGCCTGGGAGGTTGAGGCTGCAGTAAGCCATTATCACACCATTGCACTCCAGCCTAGGTGACAGAGCAAGATCTTCTCTCAAGAAAAAAACAAAAAAGCCTGTAAAAGCCAATTGAAAAAGGAAAGAACTAAAATTGATCTTGCCTGTCCTATTACAAACTGTACCGTTAGCAACCAAATAGTAGGCAAGGTAGTTTCTCTTTATATTTCAGCTAATAAATCAGGAAGGAATGGTACAATCAGAATATCACCTCCTAAGCAACACTCACTGGGTTGATGAATCTAGACGTTAAGCCTCAATGGTTCCTAAAAAACAGAAACAAGCAGATAATGCATGCCACTTGATAAAAGAACATGTCACCTGTTATGAGCAGTCAAAATAAAAACCAAATGTGACCAAGCTTCTGGGCCCAACTGCCAACTTACAAGAAATACTGGGAACAGGAAAACACATTAATGACATCACAAGGATACAACCAGCAAAATCCAGACAGTGTAAACTTCTACAGTACAGACAGCCTGGGGCCAGCAGGGTGGCTCATGACTACAGTCCCAGCACTTTGGAAGGCTGAAGTAGGCAGATTGCTTGAGACTAGAAGTTCTAAGACCAGCCTGGGCGACATGGCAAAACCTCATCTCTACCAAAAAATACAAAAATTAGCCAGGTATACACCTGTAGTTCCAGCTACTTGGGAGGCTGAAATGGAAGGATGGCTTGAGCCTGAGAGGGGAAGGTTGCAATGAGCTGAGATTACACCAGTGCACTCCAGCCTGGGTGACAGACTAAGACTCTGTGAAAGAAAAGAAAAGAAGAGAAAAGAAAAGGGGGAGGAGGAGGAAGAGGAGGAGAGGGGAGGGGAGGGAAGAAAGAGAGAGAGAGACAAAGAAAAGAAAGCAAGGGAGGAAAGAAAGGGAAGGAAGGGAGGGAAGGGAGGGAAGGGAAGGAAGGGATGGAAGGGAGGGAGGGAAGGAGGGAGGGAAAAGAAAGAAAAGATAGAAAAAATAAAGAGAAAGAGAGAAAATGGGAGGGGAGGGAAGAGGAAAGAAGAGAAGAGGGAAGAGAATGCAAAGGCAGGTATCAATTAAGACTGCACTGCTGGGCTCTGTGGCTCAAGCCTGTAATCCCAGCACTTTGGGAGGCTGAGGCAGGCAGATGTGTGGTGGTGGGCACCTGTAATCCCAGCTACTCAGGAGGCTGAGGGACAAGAATTGCTTGAACCGAGGAGGCTGAGGTTGCAGTGAGCTGAGCTCATGCCACAGCACTCCAGCCAGCATGATGGAGTGAGACTCTGTCTCCAAAAACAAAAAAAGAGACTAAGAATTATATTGAACAATCCAATATGTGGACTTTATTTGGATCCTTAGTCAAATGAACCATTTTTAAAATCTTATATTTTTGACCATCTAAATTTCACGACTTTTTTCCTCAACTTTTAAGTCTAATTTCCTACAGGTAAGGTAAGGTGCTTATTCAGGTTAGGTTAGAGCTCCACCAATAGGAACTTCTCTAAGTGTTCCACAACTCAGGCTGGTGGTTAGTGGTCCAGACACAATGCTTTCAGTGGGTAGGAAAGACTCAAGCGTCAAGAAATAGAAATATAAGTATACTTAGATCTTTCAAAGAGGTTAAAGTAAAACAAAATTAGACAAGGGAGCACAATTCAAGTTACAGGTTTTACGAAGTAGAAAACCAACAAAATGATTTTCAATGTATATATTATATATCCCAAAGATCCAAGAAAGTCAAATAAACTATATGAAACAATTAGGGAGTTTAAAGGGTTGCTGTTATAGATTGAATTGTGTTCCCCCTAAAAGGATAAGCTGAAGCTCTAACCCCTACTACCTCAGAATGTGAACTTATTTGGAAATACGGTCTTTGTAGATGATCAAATTAAGATGAGGTCATTAGTACGAGCCCTAATCCAATGTGACTTGTGTCTTACAGAAAGGGGAAATTTGGACACAGAGAAATGCACACAGGGAGTCCACCCTGCGAAGATGAAAGCAGGGACTGGAGTGCTGCATCCACAGCTAGAGAATGCCAAAGATTGCCAGCAACCACCAGAAGCTAAGAGGGAGGTGGGGCAGATTCTCCCTCAGAAGGAATCAACCCTATTGACACCCTGGTCATGGACTTCAGACCTGTGAGACGATAAATTTCTACTGTTTAATCCCCCTAGTTTGCAGTACTTTGTTATGTTAATCCTAGCAAACTAATACAGTGGCCACTGACAAAATTAATATAAAGTAAATGATCACCATCAAAAAATCAAAATATAATGGTAGATAAGGCTATTCACATTAACAATTTTTGTAAGTACAATATACCTAGGAATACATTTAAAAAGAAATGAACAGGCCCTATATAAAGAAACCCTTTAAAACCCTGCCGAGGAATTTGAAAGGTAAGTGAAAAGACAAATTTTGCCTTCCATAGGAAAACTCCTTAAAGGAGTGGTCTACACTTATGACTCCACTTTCTCTCCTCCTTCTCTATCTTGAAGCCACTCCAGTCAGGCTTTCCTTTGGTCACTCCACTACGATTGCTCTTACCAAGGTCCCTAGTGTTTTCCACTTTGCTAAGCTCAAATGTCAGTTCTCACTCCTGGACTAACTTGATCCAGGATTTGAAATATGAATCCTTTCTCCTTGACTTTGCTCAGCTTTCAGTAAAACACACAAAAACAGATACACACATACCTAGTTTCCTTCCTAACTTTCTGGCCCTCTTTCCCATCTCCAGCTATAACATTAGGTAATCCAAGGGCTAGTCTTTGGGCCTCCTGTCTATATATACTCACTCTCTAGGGGTCCTATACAGTCTCATGGCTTCAGTGACCTTCCAAGTGCTGGTAACTCCAGCAATTAACTTCCTGCCTAGATCTCAACTCTTTTCTTTTTTTGAAACAGAGTCTCACTCCATCACCCAGGCTGGAGTACAGTGGTGCAATCTTGGCTCACTGCAACCTCCGCCTCCCAAGTTCAAGCGATTCTCCTGCCTCAGCTTCCCAAGTAGGTGGGATTACAGGGCCCATGACCATGCCCAGCTAATTTTTTATACATTTAGTAGAAACAGGGTTTTGCCATCTTGGCCAGGCTGGTCTCTAACTCCTGACCTCAAGTGATCCACTTGAAATTATTTAGGCTCAGGTCCCCGGAAGACTGCAGTAAACTGCAGTCTAATTGAAGGAAAACACATGAGTGTATACACGTGCACACACACATGGACATTAACTTACAAAATGATATTCAAACTCAGTCTTCAAAGAAATGCATTATATATATATATGTAAACATATATATAAAACTAGTAAAGATTAGGGTGATTGGATAACATCCATGTTGGTGAGGGTAGTGAAAACTCAACTCACAGCTGGGTGCAGTGGCTCACGCCTATAATCCCAGCACTTTGGGAGGCCTAGGCGGGTGGATCACGTAGTCAGGAGTTCAAGACCAGCCTGGCCTACATGGTGAAACCCCATCTCTACTAAAAATACAAAACTAGCCAGGTGTGGTGGCATACACCTGTAGTCCAAGCTACTTGGGAGGCTGAGGCAGGAGAATCGCTTGTATCCAGGAGGTGGAGGTTGCAGTGAGCTGAGATCGTGCCACTCCACTCCAGGCTGGGCAGTGGAGTGAGACTCCATTTCAAAAAAAAAAAATCCACTCACAACTATACCTCAGTACAACATTACAACATTACCTTTCTGATGGGCAACTGGGCATTACAGCATCTAGAATAAATACACTTTCAGCAATTTCACTTCCAAGAATTTATCCTAAAAAGATAATGGGAAGGAAGGTGAGTCTAAAGATAGTGATAAAAGATGTTCACTATAGTGCTGGTTATAAGAGGGAAAAAAAAAAGAACAGAAATGTTCATTTTAAGGGGGTTACATTAATATTATTATTATTATTATTATTATTATTGAGACAGGGTCTCACTCTGTCACCCAGGTTGTAGTGGCATGATCTCAGCTCACTGCAGCCTTGACTTGTGGGGCTCAAACAATCCTCTCGCCTCAGCCTCCTGAGTATCTGGGACTATAGGCATTCATCACCATGCCTGGATAATTTTTTAAAATTTTGTAGAGACAAGAGTCTTGCTATGTTGCCCAGGCTGGTCTCAAACTTCTGGGCTCAAGAGATCCTCCCACCTTGACCTTCCAAAGTGCTGGGATTACAGGCATGAACCACTGTGCCTGGCCTATTAATCATTTTTGACTCACTGGAATAATGGAATACTTCACAGCCTTTTTTTTTTTTTTTTTTTTTTTTTGAGACAGAGTCTTGCTCTGTCGCCAGGCTGGAGCGCAGTGGCGTGATCTAGACTCACGGCAACCTCCGCCTCCTGGGTTCAATTGATTCTCCTGCTTCAGCCTCCTGAGTAGCTGGGACTGCAGGCACACACCACCATGCCTGACTAATCTGTGTATTTTTAGTAGAGATGGAGCTTTACCATGTTGGCCAGGATGGTATCGATCTCCTGACATCGTGATCCACCTGCCTCCATCCCCTAAAATGCTGGGATTACAGGCATGAGCCACTGTGCACCACCTTTACAGTCATTTTTAATAATGATGAAGATTAACAAGAACTAGCTTATAAAGATGTACCCAATATAATGTTCAATTATAGCAGGTCACAGAACAGCATTTAGGTGTGATTTCATTGATATAAAATTATTTGTCATGAATGTTGAGTGTATGTATGTGTGTGCAATGAGACAGGATATTTAGTGAAAAGTAATTTACCTCTGGATGATGATTTTTACCCTCGCCAAGTCCTGTATTATTTGCATTTTTTCTTGAATGAGCTTGTTTATCAGGAAAATCAATAAAACTACTCATTAAAACAACCATTTACGGAGAAATGGAGAGAGGTATGGCTGTAGAAAGAGAAGAATTTGGGGTAAAAAGAGAGTTTGGGGTAGCTATTGTTTTACAATAGGAGAGATGAGAATATTGAAATATTGACAAGGAAAAGAACCTGAAGAGAATGTCACACGGAACACAGACCGTATGTAGGCCATGCAGTCTGAGTATGCTCAGGGGAGCTAAAAATGGATGGGTTGGTTCCTAACCTCAGGCAAAAGTGATAAGGGTCTACAAATGTAAAAATAATTCCAGATGAGTGACACAGGAGCTACAAAAGCAGACGAGCACTGCGAGCTGGAAGGGTCTGGAAAGGAATGCTGGAAAAGAGGTGCCATCTCAGCTTCTCAGGTGGGTTGGATTTCTCTGCAGAGAGGAGTGGTAAGAAAAGTGCCGCCTGCTGAAAAAAACGACTACACAGATCAACAGGGGTGACAATTGATGAAGTTAGAAAATTAAGCTGGAGCTTATGGTAAAGAGGCTGGAGGTAGGTAAGAACTTTGTACTCAGGAGGAATTTCAGGAGGGGTGTACAGTGACCCACTCCTAACAGTGCTCTGGACATATTAAAACGCAGCAGCTGCTTGTTGGACTTACAGATCCAAAGGATTCGACCTGGAGGCAGGAAAAGACCAGTGAAAAGGCTAATGTGACAGAGATCTGAGCTAAGCTTGCGAGTGAAAACAGTGGCAACAAATAGTGATATGGGTGATATGAAAGGCATCACAGTAGGGATCTATATATAGTATGAAACATTTGACAGTTACAACCACAGTAAACCTACTCTATACAAGACTGAGCTGATTATATGAGGTTGCGTTGTTAATATTTTTGCATTAAACATTTTGCTCAACTATCACATTTTATAAACAGGTGCATCCTCCTCTCTTCTCTCTGCAGTTTACTTTTGAGCTGGATATGGGAAAATGCAAAGGTAATTAACAGTTCTCAGGAAAACCCAAAAGCCAGGAGACAGCTTTAGTGCCTCATTAGAAAGAGCCGAATTTATAAGACAAGTCCCAGGCAACAATCATTATTCTTGAGGTGAAAAATAACCAGACCCATAAATGAGGGGTGAGGGGGTAAAGGGTGGGAGGAAAGGAAGGAAGAAGCTAAGGAAGGGAGAATCAAGAGAAAAAGTTTGCAATACAATTTTTACAAAATGATATGCCTTACAAAAGCATCTAAATTTCTCAAAACACTATTAAAAATTCTAAATACAGATTAAGTGGTCAGGGAAATACAAAAGGTTAGCTAGAAAAAGCCATCCACAGGTGTCCAACCCTTTGAATGAGGAGACTTTTTCGCTTATCTGTGGTAACAGATATCATGAAAATTACGTACAAACTTTTTTTTTTTTAGCTCATCAGCTATCGTTAGCGTTAGCGTATTTTATGTGTGGCCCAAGACAATTCTTCTTCTTCCAGTAGAAGCCAAAAGGTTGGACACCCACGCTAGAGACACTTAAAAATAGAAAAATTAAAATAAAAAATGTAATTCTCAACAAACCTTCAAGTTCAACCATCAAAAACATCTTAACCATGCCTAAGTAAATAAGATCTAAATATTTATAAACAATACTGGTAGAAACTTGATGTGTGCTCTGCTGATACAAATTTTACACATTTTTTCTGTAGTCTATTTTTACCTTCAAATAAATAGGTAATATGGGATATTTCATTAGTTGAGTAAAAAAATCCAGAGAGATAAGATAAATCGCTTCATTACCATCTATTAGGTAGAATGTGAATTTTTAGATGCTCTGTCTGGAACGTCAGAAACTTCCTTATGTTAAGAATCTAAACTGTTAAAAAACCACCTATAAGACTCAAAGCCATACATGCTTGGTATGGGTCACCTAATTATTTTTTTTGGAAGAATTCCTGCTATCACCTGTGTCTCCTTGGACCCCTAGGGGCAACCTGCACTGAATGGAGCCTGGGCCGGAAGGGCGGTAAAATGAGAGACACACTGCCTCAGGAACTCGTTCAGTGTAACAAGAATTTTTATGGCTGTTTTAAATTCCAAAAGTGTTCACAGTGCTAGTAAAGTTTCAAAATATACTCTAAGGCAATTTACTTCAGCTCCAGGTTTCACAAAATAATACGCTACACATTCAAGCCCTACAATGCTGCACAGATGAATGCCTCCCCCAACAAAGAAGCTTCAGGAGTTCTATGTGTAATGGATTGAGCAACAATCATCTATCTACTCCACACAGGGGGAGCTCTTGGGATAACTCTTCAAAGAGAACCAGTGAAGCATAAATCTTTTGCAACTGCTCCGATCTTTCTAAGAATCCTACCTTTCAAGTCATGGAAAGCACTGTGATACTAAGCATTATGAACACAGCTCTAAAACCACAAAATCTGTGGGCCTTCCATCTTGACTTATGATCTATCTACACAGGGAGTTATTGAAAAGTACAATGCATAAACCCTGTGGCTGACTGTTAAAGTTAAAATACTAAGTGTCTAGTAAATAGTTGAGGAATCAACCAAGATAATCATAAGAATCACAAAAAATGGGACTCATAACACCCGATCAGGATGAATGAAGAAGATATTCCACCAACAAAGCAAACTCCAAAACTTAAATTAACTTACCAACAAGCACTTGGTATACTCAGAAAAAAAAAAGTCCCATCATATCTATAAATAATATACACTATGTACTATAATATTATAAATGTCAACTGATTCATTGTTTTTCTCTAAGAGACCTCATGAATGAAGCTTAATTGACCAACCTTAATTTAACAAAGTTGTTGACACTAAGCCTTTTTTTTTTTTTTTTAATTAGGAGACAGGGTCTCACTATGTTGCCCAGGCTAGACTTTAACTCCTGGGCCCAAGTACTCCTCCTGCCTCAGCTTCCTGAACAGCTAGCCTACAGCACATGCCACTGTATCCAGCTTGCCTGAAAAAAAAATCTTGTGAAGTCACTTGACAGCTTTTCTATATTAAAATCTCTAACCAGGCACAGCGGCTCATGCCTGTAATCCCAGCACTTTGGGAGGCCAAGATGGGAGAAGAGCTTGAGCTCAGGAGTTCAAGACCAGCCTGGAAAACAAGGTAAGACCCCACCTCTACAAAAAAATTTAAAAATTAGCCAGGTGTGGTGGCACATGCCTGTTGTCTCAGCTTCTTGGGAGGCTGAGGTGAGAGGACTGCTTGAGTCTGAGAGATTGAGGCTGCAGTGATCACACCACAGCACTCTAGCCTAGGTGACAGAGTGAGACCTTGTCTCAGAAAACCAAACAAACAAACAAAAAAACCTCTTACAAATTCCAATTTACAGGAAGGTAAAGACTTTGAAAGGAAAAAGTGCACAAAAAATTCACAGGCATTTCACATATACACAGAATAAAAATACAAAGGCTAAAAACATAGAAAATAGTTCAGCCTTCTTTATAATCTAAGAAGAATAAATGATGAAGATACAATGTTTTTAACTATCAAGTTGAAAGTTTAAAAACCCAGAATAATCAATACTGACAAAAAGGCAAGCAAACAATTTCTCATGTATTGCTGGCAAAATTTCTGGAAGGAGATTTGGCAATATTTGTCAAAAGTCTGGAAACTATAAATAAATATCTTTTCACTCAGTAATTCCATTTCTCTTCAAGGAAAGTAACCTCAAGTGTGAAATTAATATACAAAGATGTTTGTTCAAGCATTATATATAAAAATAAAAAACTAGAACCACCTAAAGGTTCAACACTATGGAAACAGCTTAATAAATATATAACTATATCTGCTCAGTATAGCTCTATGTTTTAAATATAATGATTTTGAAAACTGAGTAGAATGGGAAAACCCTCATGATACATGATGAGGGGACAAAGTTATAAAATAGTATGAAGAATATAACGTCAATTGTGTATACAAAAAATATATAAGGATATGTACCAATACAGTAATAGTGGTTACCTATGGGTAGAAAGATTGGAGAGGATTATCTTCTTTTCTGCTCATTTCCTATATTATCTGCTTTCCTACAATGAATATGTATTAATTTTGCTGGCTAAGTACTTTATCCATAATAACCTAATGAGGCAGGTACTATTATTATTCTCATTCAAAATTTTTTTTTAATTTATTTATTTTTGAGATAGGGTCTCACTGTCACCCAGACTTGAGCACAATGTTACAATCACATCTCACTACAGCATTGATCTCCCAGACTCAAGTGATCCTCCTACCTCAGCCTCCTAAGCAACTGGGACCACAATTATGTACCTCCACACCTGGCTACTTTTAAAAAAATTTTTGTAGAGATGAGGTCTCACCATGTTGCCCAGGCTGGTCTTGGACTTTGGCCTCCCAAAGTACTGGGATTACAGGTGTGAGGCACCACACCTAGCCCATTCCCATTTTAAATAGAGGAAACTGGGAAACCAAGAGGTTAAGTAGCTTGCCCAAGGTCACACAGTCATGAAGCTCAGATTCATCCAAACTTGACCCACCTCCAGAGCCTGATCTCTTCATCACTTTGCAAATATGCACATTAAAAATAATAATTAGGCCGGACACAGTGGCTCACACCTGTAATCCCTGCACTTACGGAGGTCGAGGTGGGTGGATCACTTGAAGTCAAGAGTTCGAGACCAGTCTGGCAAGCATGGTGTAACCCCATCTCTACTAAAAATACGGAAAATAAGCTGGGTGTGGTGGCAAGCGCCTGTAATCCCAGCTATTCAGGAGGCTGAGGCAGGAGAATCACTTGAACCCAGGAGGCAGAGGTTGTAGTGAGCCAAGATCGCACTACTACACTCCAGCCTGGGCAACAGGGTGAGAATCCATCTCAAAAAAAAAAAAAAAAAAAATTTAAAGCAACGTGCCAGAAAATCTATAATTACATGCACTATAAATTCTTAAAGAAAGAGGATCTATGTGGGCCAGAATTTTCAGAGCAAATGGGGAGGCAGAATTTCAGGGCAAACTGGGAACCTGATAGCTCCCTCCTTTCAGGTTGTGTCTTTTTGTTTTCACTCAGATTATCTGAAAAGTCACCTATTCCCTTCTCTACCACCATTCTCCCTCCCTTCAACACAGACACAAATAGCATTATTAAAATCTTATGCTGCATGTGGCAGCACTCCCTCACCTCCATCCTGGCCCACCCAATTCCTTGAGAATTCCTTTTCTGCTTCAAAGGCCAAGGTAGGTCCCATCAATAACGCCTCAGAATTCTATGCAGAAGTAAAAAAAAAATTTAACTCACATTCTAAAAATAACGGATTTTCCATTTTACTTCCAAACAGAAATGCATACAATTTTCCCCTAAGGAATTTACAAGGTAGTTTAGATGAAAGTAAAGTAAGTTCTTGGAAAGGCATTATTAAAATACAGAAGACTCTTGGCAAACTCTGGTGGGTAGCATGTAAATAGGCAAGATCACAGGATCTTTTCCTGTGTATCATGTAATATTCCTGCTCTATCCTCCAAACAAAGGCCTGCAGAGGTAAGTGCTTGCAGTTAACACCCTGAACCACCTAGGGCACCTTGAGATTTCTGTATGGAGGCAAGAATGATTAAGTTGGAAGGGACTAAAGAAATGTTTTCTGCATCTTAGAGGGAAAAATATTAAGAAGCAGTATAAAACAAGCTCCAACCATCTGTTATTCTTTTTTATTCCTTTTCTCTTTTTTCTCTGTTATTCTAAAACTAGACGTTGGATCTGGTAAAAAAGAAGTGAAGTTCCTGCCAGTAGAAGCAGGAATTTAGACTATTAGATAAAATATCACCACTAGTGTTGAAATTAACTTACTACACAACAAGGATACCTTTTTAAGTTCAGGGACTAATAACAGTACTCCCCAGTTAGAGTTCATAAAGGATTATTTTGTTTTGTTATTCCAGAAGGGATATTGAAGGGCTGTGGTTTTACATCTAACTGATAAATTAGAGAGTTTGATTCATATGTCCAGTACACAGATATACATTATCATATTTTTGTTTTGCAAGAGTGAATCTAACAAAAGATACTCTTACCAAGGAAGGAGACTAGTGAGGATGAGCTCCTTCAATGAGAAAGATTTATGAAGCAGGCCCCAAAATGCAGGTCAACTGCTTTTTTTATAAAACAAGATTTTTGGCTGGGCAGGTGGCTCATGCCTGTATTCCTAACACCTTGGGAGGCCGAGGCGGGATCACCTGAGGTCAGGAGTTCGAGAACAGCCTGGCCAACATGGTGAAATCCCGTCTCTACTAAAAATACAAAAAAATTAGTCAGTGTGGTGGCGGGTGCCTGTAATCTGAGCTACTCAGGAGGCCGAGGCAGGAAAATTGCTTGAACCCAGGAGGCAGGAGTTGCAGTGAGCCAAGATCGAGCCATAGCACTCCAGCCTGGGTGACAGAGTGAGACTCCATCTCGAAAAAAAAAAAAAATTTTTGTCTAAAGTAAATGACAGTTTCCATATATTCTTTGAAAAAGTTATAAGGTCTCCAATTTGATGAGATACTCTGTTAAGATATAATTATTTGAAAAGCGTTGTATGAGCCTTGTATTGTATGAAAAGCATTGTATGAAAAAAATGTTCATAACTTGCACTCAGTACTTTAATTTTTGGTAATCCATCTTAAGGAATTAATTGTACATAAATGTAAAAAACTTTCTGTTTTTCCAAATGACATTCCAGAGGCTTCCTTAATGTCTAATAATAGGAAAATATTTTGCAGTTATTAAAAATTATGTTGTTTTACACTGGGCGCAGTGGCTTACTCCTGTAATCTCAGCACTTTGGGAGGCCGAGGCAGGTGGCTCATGAGGTCAAGAGATCAAGACCATCCTGGCCAACATGGTGAAACCCCATCTCTACTAAAACTACAAAAATTAGCTGGACATGGTGGTGCATGCCTATAATCCCAGCTACCCCAGGAGGCTGAGGCAGGAGAATTGCTTGAACCAAGGAGGCAGAGGCTGCAATGAGCCAAGATCACGCCACTGCACTCCAGCCTGGTGACAGAGTGAGATTCTATCTCAAAAAAAAAAAAGAAAAAAAATTACATTGTTTTAAAAAATTAGTAACATAGAAAATGCTCAGAAAAAACACTGAATGAAAAAATACGTGATAAAACTGCTCTTATATATTTTACTTTAAAAAGCATATATATTGAAGTGGAAATTTGGCCCAGGATTTTGTTAGCACATAGTCAGCAACCATCCCTATTTTAAAACTGCCCCTATTTTTGTTAGTAACTGCCTCTTTCTGCTTCTGTACCTCAGCTTACCACTTACTAACTGAAAAGCCTTAAGGAAAACTGCCGCGTCGTCTAAAACCTGCTGTGTTGTATAAAGTCCTGAGTTACTTCCCCTGCCCCTTTACCTATAAAAGCTGTGTACTTTTCTCAGCCGGGGTCCAGACTTTTGGGTGTGAACCCTCTGGGCCCACCGGTGTAATAAAGTGTGTTCCTCCGATCCCCTGAGTGCTGCTTGAGTTTCTTGTCAGGTAAGATTTTCCAGAACAGTATTAGAAAATATACTTAGGTATGATGTCTCATGCCTGTAATCCCAACACTTTGGGAGGCCAATGTGGGAGGATCACTTGAGGCCAGGACTTTGAAACAAGTCAGGGCAACATAGCAAGATTTCTGTTTTCGCAAAAAAGAATTTTTTTTTTTAATTAGCTAGGAATTGTTGCACATAGTCCTAACTATTTGGAAGGCTAAAGCAAGAGGATTACTTGAGCCAAGGAGTTTGAGCGAGCTCTGATAGTGCCACTGCATTTCAGCCTGGGTAACAGACTAATATCTTGTCTCTAAATTTAAAAAAAAAAAAAATCACCTGAGGTCAGGAGTTCAAGACCAGCCTGGCCAACGTGGTGAAACTGTGTCTCCACTAAAAATACAAAAGTTATCCGGGCACAATGGTGTGCGCCTGTAATCCCAGCTGCTCGGGAGGCTGAGGCAGGAGAATCCCTTGAACCCAGGAGGTGGAGGCTGCGATAAGCCGAGATCGCACCATTGCACTTCAGCCTGGGCAACAGAGCAAGACTGCATCTCAAAAAAAAACTAAAAACTCATCTTGGTGGTCAATACATAGGGGTACTTGTGTACTTATAAACATCTCTAAAAATAAATAAACAGCTCTAGTTAACTTAAGAGATCTGTTAAAACAGAAAGTCTGTTATAGGAATTGCCCAAAGACAATCTTTTTATTGTCTTATGCAACAGACTTTGTTCTGTCTCTAAGACAAAATGCAATATATTAAATATGAAAGACAGAACAGAGGCATGTGAAGCCCACTAAGATCAAGACTTAAAATGGTATTGGTATTTCAGAAGCAATCTAGTTAGCATAATTAGTCACTGTGATTCCATGTCCTGTATGTGTTAGAATTACATTCTTTAGCATTTACCAGTCAGAGATGCTTCACTCCAGCTCTCTATCCTGCAGCATGGAGATGTCTTTTTTTCTAAGGCAGGCAGATAGAAGCCAACAGACAGCTTGTATTATGTGTCTGGAAAAAACTGTTTATGATACATCTCTGCTACAAATAAATTTCAACAACCTTGACTCTGCAAAAACTGCTTGTTTGTTTGTTTGTTTTTGAGACCGAGTCTTGTACTGCTGCCCAGGCTGGAGCACAATGGCATGTCCCCGGCTCACTGTAACCTCTGCCTCCCAGGTTCAACCGATTCCCCTGCCTCAGCCTCCCAAGTAGCTGGGATTACAGGCACTCGTCACTACACCCAGCTAATTTTTTGTATTTTTAGTAGAGACAGGGTTGCACCATGTTGGCCAGGCTGTTCTCAAACTCCTGACCTTGTGATTCGCCTGCCTCGGCCTCCAAAAGTGCTGGGAATACAGGCGTGAGCCACTGTGCCCGCCCATGTATTTGTTTTTTAATGTCTCTTCTGTCCTGCCACGTCTTGAAAACTTGGTTGGGTT
>CAUYLG010060173.1:0-89196 GCA_963573385.1 Cacajao melanocephalus | reverse complement strand
CTTTATATTTTTATTTGCCAATACTTTTTTTTTTGTCATGTCTTTCGCCCTTGTAATAACACCTTTGTTGTTTTTGTACTTTTTTTACAATTTATTTGAGGGTGGTTTGTTTGTGGTTTTTTCTTCTTTTTTCGGGGGGGGGGGGGGTGGGGGTGCGGGGGGGGGGGGGGGGGGGGGGGGGGGGGGGGGGGGGCCGGGGCGCTCCCAGAGTCACAGTCCGCAGGTAAGTGGGAGAGGCTGCACCCCCAGCACTGTCCAGGTTGGGGGGCACGACCCCGTTTCTGTTGAACCAAATCTTCGTCTGAGTGGGCCTTGATAATGTAGAGTCTCACAACCTCCCTCAACTTTCTCACTAAAGCTGCTCAAGCAACAGAGGACAGAGACACTGAGGGGTGTGGACACAGTCCAAGCCTCAGGTGGAGATTTCTCTGGAGTTTTACGAAAATCAAAACTTTATTTCATAATGTATGCTTGTTGTCTTACTGGGTAAAATACTTAAGATGTACCATCCTAACCATTTTTGAGTGTACATTTGGTGATATTAAGTACCTTCGCAGTGATGTGTAACCATCACACGCCCATCTCCAGTACTCCTTCCTTACCACAAAACAGCTCCCCACTCCCCGACACAGCCTCCAGCACCCCCCAGCTCTGTCTCTGTGAATTTGACTACTCGAGGAACCTCATGGGAATGGAATGACCCAGTGTTCATTCTTCTGACTGGCTTATTTCACTTAGCATAAGGTCCTTGAGGTTCATGCGTGTTTTAATGTTAAAAAAAAAAAAAAAAGTTGGGCACGGTGGCTCACACCTGTAATCCCAGCACTTTGGGAGGCTGAGGCAGATGGATCACTTAAGGTCAGGAGTTCGAGACCAGCCTGGCCAACATGGCAAAGACCTGTCTCTACTAAAAATACAAAACTTAGTTGGGCATGGTGGTGGCGGGCGCCTGTAATCCCAGCTACTTGAGAGGCTGAGGCACAAGAATTGCTTGAACCTGGGAGACGGAGGTTACAGTGAGCTGAGATCATGCCACTGCACTCTAGCCTGGGTGACAGAGCGAGACTCCATCTCAAAAAAATAAAATAATAAAGGCAGGCATTGGGGCTCACGCGTTGGGAGGCCGAGGTAGGAGGATTGCTCAAGGCCAGGAGTTCAAGACCAGCCTGGGCAGCATAGCAAGACCCCATCTCTAACTTATAAAAGAAATAACAACGACACCATCATAAACCATCACCAGGCCAGCTACGGTGGCTCACGCCTGTAATCCCAGCACTTTGGGGGGCCGAGGCAGGTGGATCACCTGAGGTCAGGCGTTCGAGACCAGCCTGGCCAACATGGCAAAACCCCATCTCTACTAAAAGTACAAAAATTAGCCGGGCATGGTGGTGCATGCCTGTAATCCCAGCTACTTGGGAGGCTGAGGCAGGAGAATCGCTTAAATCCGGGAGATGGAGGTTGCAGTGAGCTGATATCATGCCACTGCACTCCAACCTGGGCGACAAGAGCGAGAATCTGTCTAGAAACAAAACAAAACAAAAACCCCAAAAATATTTGACACCACTATGCTATCCTAATCTTAAAGTTGATGTTCCCAGAAGCTGTGCCTTATTTATTCAGTGTCTTCTTGTGATCCTAAGGTAGCAAGCCCTGGTGCCAGAGGCACTGACCAGCCAGGCCTCAGCCCCCAGCTCTGGCCAAGCAGGACAGCCTCATCACAGTCGCTCCGTGCTGGTGCTTCTGGAGGCCTGTGCTGGAGGCCCAGGTGGACGCAGGTGTGCACTCCACCCCTTCCGAGAGGGTGTCGCTGACAGCTTTCTGCTGCCCCACTTTGTTCTCAGAGTTTGGGGTGGTGGATTCCTGGGAATTTTCAATTTTAATATTGATGTTTATTTATATCAATCTATTGTCTTTCCTTTAAAAAGGAGAAGCTGCCATGCAGGAAAGTTGGCTTGCCCGAGATGTCACAACCAGTAAGTGTGTGGCAGACCAAGCCTGCCCAGGCTTCAGGCCTCCCTTCCCCCGGCCCCCAAGCTTGGGCCACATTCACAGCACCACCAGGACGTGATGCTAGTAGGCCACCCCGCCCACCACATCACGTAGATGCCGCTCATCTGAATCCCATCTGCTCTGCAGCTAGGTTGCGTTTAATGTGCAAAATTCAGAAAGCTCTGAAAACGGAAAAGTTTCTTATAAATTTGTCCATAATACCTGACTGAACTGCTGTGAGGCCACTTAGAGTCTTATGCCCATTAGGAAGACATTTGTGAGTTTTGCAGCAGAGCTATGAGTGTGTATGTGTGGTTGATTTGCTCATTTATTTTGATTAAAGAGGGCTTCTGGCTAGGCGCAGTGGCTCACGACAGTAATCCCAGCACTTTGGGAGGCCAAGATGGGCAGATCACTTAAGCCCAGGAGTTTGAGACCCGCCTGGGAAATGTGGCAAGTGAACCCTGTCTCTAACAAGAAAAAGAACACACACATAAAAACCAAAAAGCTGGGTGTGGCAGTGCATGCCTGTAATTCCAGCTACTTGGGAGGCTGAGGTAGGAGGATTACTTGAGCCCAGGAATTGGAGGTTGCAGTGAGCCGAGATCGTGAAAAGAAGGCTTCCAACCTGCTGGGAGGATTCTATAATATGCAGTTTAGTAACTTCTAAAGCCTGGAAAATTCTCAATTCTGAAACACGTTTGGCCCCAAGAGTTTCTGATAAGGGATTGGGACCTAGATACATAGAACAGAATTATAGTGATATGAGGCCGGGAGCAGTGGCTCACACCTGTAATCCTAGCACTTTGGGAGGTGGAGGCAGGTGAATTATGAGGTCAGGCTGGTCAAGACCAGCCTGGCCAAGATGGTAAAACACTGTCTCTACTAAAAATTACAAAAAAATTAGCCTGTCACAGTGGCAGGCACCTGTAATCACAGCTACTTGGGAGGCGGTGGCAGGAGAATCGCTAACCTGGGAGGTGGAGGTGGCAGTGAGCCAAGATCGCGCCATTGCACTCCAGCCTGGGTGACAGACCAAGACTCTGTCTCAAAAAAAAAAAAAAAAAAAAAAATAATAGTGATATGAAAGCTATAAAAATAAAGAGCTTAGACCCAGTTTTGTGTCTATACATCTTTCTGTGGCATTATACTATAAAGCAGGGGTCCAGGATAACAAGTCCCCGCAGAAATGAGAGCCAGAGAAGCACTGCCAAAAAACAAAAAGGAAAGTTATTTCCCCCTGCTTCAGCTTCAGGGAAGCCTTGTTTTAGGACTGCGAGGCGCTTGCCACTGACTTCTGGGTTGTGTTTCCAGGCCTTTGGCCCAAGGCACCGGCTGCCTCTCAGTGTCCGGGACTAAGAACCGTTCCGGTACAGAGGCTGAAGCCATACGGGAGATGAGAAGTGACCCAGGAGCGTGGTGGAGGGTGAGACCAATGGCCTTGACTGCTGGCCTCTGGGGCTGCCACTCCAGGGCCCCTCTCCGTGACAGCCCACCAGGGACAGCACCAGGGACCATGGAGCCTGGCTCACAGGAACCACCACAAGAGAAGAGGGACTTGCTGCCCTCTGCAATCATCCGAGGGGCCACCACACAGCCACAGGACACCAGGCTCGCCTGGGAGGCTGGGGTGCACAACTGGAGCCTCGAGACCAGAGACACCCTCCAGGCCTGTGTTCTCTCTCACACTGACTCCACACCTTCCACCGGCCTTTGTGGGGTCTGGGCCAAGAGCTGCTCTCTCCTTTGGGAAGTGAGGGTGGGTTCCTCACAGCAGCTCTCTTAATGTCTCAACCAGCTTCTCCAAAGGAGGCCGTGGTTGGTCCCTGTGGTTGGAGTTTGTGTTCCCCTGTGGGTAGAGGGGATGAGCTCTTGCAGGCTGGAGCCGCTGGCTGGGAGCCCGTCAGGAGCCACATTGGAAAGCCCCTTCCTTTCCCACTGTCTTCTGCTCTCCTTCCCCAGGCACTGTCCCACCTGCACGAAGCCTCTCCCCCGTCCTGGTGCCCTTTCCAGGATCCAAGTGACTGCGGGCCCGAGGTCACTGGGGGGACATCCCAGGAATTCCTGTTCTTTCCCTCTGGATGGCCCTCTGGTCTTTGGGAAGGGTGGGAGGAGCTATCACATATTTCTGTCTCAGCTTTAAGGATAAAATTCGCCTCCAAAGGCCAGGCAGCTGATCTCCTACAGCCACTTGTCAGACACACAGAGCCCTGAATTCCCACTTGGGTGGTCTTGCGTGGCGCTTCAAAGACCTGACCTGGATATGGTAACTCGAGGGGTGAAGGAGGGTTGAGGTGGCATCTGGAAGCACAGACCAGAGTGGAAAGGTAGGCTGGCAGCAGGGGTTTTAACCCCCACCTTCCCGCCATCTCCAGCATTTGAATGACTGTATTAAGGAAAGTAAGTATATGTATTGCGGGGCGGGGAGTAGTTAGAGAAATAAATGTAGACAGCCTCAGATGTGGAGTGTCTTGTCTTTCCTTTGGGATTCCTAGTGGGCTGTAGCACAGGTTCTATGACTTTTTTTTTTTTTGAGACAGAGTCTTGCTCTGTCTCCCAGGCTGGAGTGCAGTGGTGCAATCTTGGCTCACTGCAACCTTACCTCCCTGGTTCAAGTGATTCCCCTGTAGCTGGGATTACAGGCACATGCTGCCATGCCCGGCTAATTTTTTAGTATTTTTAATAGAGACGGGGTTTCACCATGTTGGTCACACTGCTCTTGAACCCCTGACCTGAGGCAGTCCACCTGCCTTGTCCTCCCAAAGTGCTGGGATTACAGGCGTGAGCCACCAGGCCCAGCCCGGTTCTATGACTTTTATAGAAAACATGTCTGAATACTCTGATTGTAAAATTCATTTTAGTCTAAATTGACACACGCAGCACTAGAATGCAAGTCCCCACTAGAGTGTAAACTCCCCGAGAGCAGAGACGACCTAGTGTGTGCTGGAGCCCACGCCTGGAGCTGACTGTCTCCCAACTCCACGTCTGGTGACATCACCTTGCTAGCTTGAAAACAGCCGTGGTGGGAGCATCTACAGCAAACACCATGGAAAAGAATCAACCCGGCACAGCAGTGCTGCCTCTCCTGCAGTGAGTGAAGGTTAAACAGCTGCCACCACTGGACAGGTCTATCCCAGCCTCTAGCACACAGTAGGCACCCAGATATTGAAGGAACAACCTCCAAATAAGGAAGAAGGAAGCAGCATCCTCTAAATTCAGTTCAATGGGAGTTCAACAAATATCCTGTCCTGGTGGACGTGTGTTTTCCGGGGCAGCTGCCATCTGAACTTCCACCTGGGGACCCGCCAATTCTTGTTTCTCAGGTCCTGGCCATCAGGTTACAGGTATGTTCCTGTCGGGGGTGAGTCTACAAGGACCCTCAGGGTTTTTCTAGGGATGGCATGTGTCAGCATTGCCTAAAAGTGGTGGTGGTACGAGTCCAGCATCCAGTGGAAGAGCAGCACAGTTCGTGACTGGAGCTGCTCCCGGACCACAACTAGGACAGTGTTGGGGGTCCAGCCCACACTGGGCCTGATTCCTCAGCCCTCCTGTCAATCTGCGATCTTCCAGTGCCCTTCCTCTAAGCAACTCTATTTTTGTTTGTTTGGTTTTGTTTTTGTTTTTGGAGACGGAATCTTACTCTGTCCCAAGCTGGAGTGCAGCAGTGCGATCTTGCAACCTCAATGCAACCTCTTCCTCCTGGGTTCAAGCAATTCTCCTGCCTTGGCTCCTGAGTAGCTGGGACTACAGGTGTACGCCACCACGCCCGGTGCAATGAGCTCAGGCAATCCGCCCGCTTCAGCCTCCCAAAGTGCTAGGATTACAGGCGTGAGCCACCACGCCCAGCCTGAAGCAACTCTTCTGTTTAAGTTGACAGTCCTTTTCTGTGGTATGCAATCAAGAACCCCGAGGGTTGGTTCAGGTCCTTTGAGAGCAGAGGCTGAGATGGGACTAGATGTGCAAAAGATCTACAGGGGAATGCCTGTGAGGATAAACCGCGGGAGGAGGCGCAGGGGGAGTCCAGAATGCGGTGTGGAGCTGAGAGCAGCCGCCAAAGGCTGTTCACCAGCTACGCTTCTCTGGAGGCAAACCTTCAGGGCCACCACAAACCTCTGTTACAGGGTGTAATATGAAAATCGATCTCTGCTCTTGCAACATTCACAATTATGACACAGAGAAACAACTCTACCACTGCAGTAGTTTGAAAGTGCTAGGGCAAAGCTGGGGACCAATGGGAGCGCAGAGGCAGATGTACAGGAGGGCTTCCTGGAGGAGGTGAACCCTAGGAGCCCAGAGGCGCTTGGCATTTTGTCCTCTTTCTTCTCTCCAGCCATCCATCCCGACCCAACCACACAAAGAGATCTGGCCACTCCTTTCTTAGCCTTATCCTTAGATCTGCAATCTGCAGAGTTGATGAAAATGTAGAGAATTGAGGATACACATGGCGGGGAACATGGGACAGAGAAATTAAAAGAATTTTTTTTAGAGACAGGGTCTCGCTCTGCTGCCCAGGCTGGAGTGCAGTGGTGCAATCATAGCTCACTGCAGCCTCAACCTCTCAGGCTCAATTGATCCTTCCACCTCAGCCTTCCAAGTAGCTTGGACCAGCGGTCCCCAACCTTTCGGCACCAGGGACTGGTTTCATGGAAGACAATTTTTTCACAGATCTGGGGGCCGGGTAGGATGGTTTCAGGATGAAACTGTTCCAAGCTAATGCCCCATCCTGTTCAGATCATCAGGCATAGATTCTCATAAGGAGTGCACAACCTGGATCTCTTGCGTGAGTAGTTCACAGTAGAGTTCATGCTCCTGTGAGAATCGCATGCAGCTGCTGATTTGACAGGAGGCAGAACCCAGGCAGTAATGCTGGCTCACCTCCTGCTGTGTGGCCCGGTTCCTAACAGGCCCCGGGGCTTGGGGACCCCTAGCTTGGACTTCAGGCAACTGCCACCATACCTGGCTAATTAAAAAAAAAAACTGTAGCGATCAGGGGGTCTCACTATGTTGCCTTGGCTAGTTTTGAACTCCTGAACTTAAGCAATCCTCCCGCCTCAGCCTCCCAAAGTGTTGAGATTCCAGGCACGAGCCACTGCGCCCAGATCACAACTTTTATTCAGCATCTAGTAGGAACTTGATGGAAACCAGTTACTTCCCTACTCCACCACCTGCTGTGAGTCTCAAGGGAGCAAGTTGTAGCTTAAGGAGGTGACCCGACCTGCCCAAGTGCACACAATGAAAAGCAGAGGAGCTTTCCAGTCCAGCTCCGCCTCCACCCCAGGCTACCCCAAGCCCCAGTGCAAGGGGGTCTCAGGTGCAGCCAGTGAGTGGCACAGGGCCAGTGCAGAGGGGACTTCACAGTGGGAAGGAAAGTCTTACAATCTTTCCTGGCCTCTTCTTTCTAACCGCCCTATTGTGATGCATCAATTCTGTTCGCCACATCTCTGTGAGGGAGGCAGAGGAGAAATGAGGCTGGGAGAGAAGTTCTTGCCCAAGCCAGTAATTGGCAGGGCCTCGCTGGTGGGTCTAGGACAGCCCCTTACCACTGCCTGTGGGTTCGGTCCCCCAGCCTCAGGGTCCTCTTTGCAGCTGGGTTGAGGCATAAGAAATCACAGGCCTGGGTGTCTGAGAAGAAAGGATCATAGGAAAAGCAGGGACTGGGCAGGAAAGGGAGCTCCTTGGGCCTCAGCTTCCCCCACCCTGCAGCGGGAGAAGCGTTTTCCTCCCACTTAACAAAGGGGACCTTTGACCAAGCTCAGAAGAGTCCCAGCTGGTGGGGGCAGGGAGTGGGGGCTATGGAATGGAAGAAGCGCTTTTCCTTTTAGGAAAGGCTGCATGATTCCACTCCCCTTTCACTGCCAAGCTTTATCTTTGCCTAAGAATTCACACAACTCCCCAGGGGTCCTGCTACAGCTGCCGTTCCTCCGGTCTTCACTGATAGGTAAGAAATGTGCCTGATTTAAACCGGCCATGTTTTAATAAGCATTTTGTCTGAACAGGGAGATGAGCTGCACGAGAGAGGGAAGGGTGGGAGGGCTGAAGGGGGAGTGAGCTCCCCAATGGTGGCTTCTCTTTGTCCAAATGAGGCCAAAGGAGAAGTGGAGGGGGGGAGCAGCAAGGAGCTGAAGGCAGAAGAGTGTGGGGGAAGGGGAGAAGCCTTTGAGACCTCTCACCAACCTTCCCCTAACCTCTCCCAACCTCCCTCTTGCCCAGAGCCAGTTTGAGTGAATTCCAGTTTCAAAAAAGGAATGGCAGGCAAAGAGTGTCTTGGTTGAGAAAGAAGACAACCAGGAACACAAATGAGGTTGATGCCATGTGTTGAGCCCCCACCTTGATGCTAATTAGTGCCCTGCCACAGGTGGTGGGACTCACAGCAAGCAAACCACAGCAACAGGGACAGAAACCGAGAGAGTAGGACAGGCACCCAGTTGGCCTGGGATGGTGTGGAGATGGCTTCAAAAACAGGTGACATGCCAGGCACGGTGGCACTTTGGGAGGCCACTGTGGGAAGATGGCTTGATATCTGGAGTTCGAGACCAGGTTGGGCAAAATGGCGAGACCTTGTCCCTACTTAGGGCTGGGCGAGGTGGCTCATGCCTGTAATCCCAGCACTTTGGGGGGCCGAGGTGAGTGGATCACCTGAGGTCAGGAGTTCGAGACCATCCTGGCCGACATGGTGAAGACCTGTCTCTACTGAAAACACAAAAATTAGCTGGACATGGTGGCAGGCGCCTGTAATCCCAGCTATGTGGGAGGCTGAGGCTGGAGAATAGCTTGAACCCAGGAGGCAGAGGTTGCAGTGAGTTGAGATTGCACCATTGCTCTCTAGCCTGGGCAACAAGAGTGAAACTCTGTCTAAAAAAAAAAGAAAGGGAGAAGAGAAAGAGAGGAAGGGAGGAAGGGAAGGAGGGAGGGAGAGAAAGAAGAAAGGAACGAAAGTGACATTTGACCAGGGTTTTGAGGGCTGAGTAGGAGTTTGAGAGGTGGGGGGATTGGGAGAGTGCTTTCTAGGAGGAGAAAAGGTGCTGGGAGATGGGAAGCAGCAGCACGTGTGCGGAGAACTCCGTTGTGGCTAAAGAACAGGATCCAGGTGTGGAGGAGAAGGAGGTGGCTGGACACAGAGGCGCGTTGTGTGTAGGGGAGGGATGGGAGGAGCGGACAGGGCACAGAGCTAGAAGGCTTGAGCAACGGGAAATGGGACTGGAGAGGTGACTGGCACTGACCCAAGACAGGACAGAAGGGGTAACCACAGAGTGGAGGATGAACCAAGCCTTGGCACAGACTCGAGCGGGTGGAGGCCTCGGGCAACCCCGGTCACCACGGGGGCCTCTCCTAAGGCCCTGTCCACCCTCGGGGACTGGAGGTGGGTAAGGGAGACCGGGCGGGGTGGAGGGTGAAGCCAGGCAGCGGCGGGGAGAGAAAGTCCCACCCCTGCGGGCGTTCCTCGCAGCCGGGCCGACCTCGCGGGCTTGGGCCTGGGCGGGCACCGACGGAGCGGTCATGGGCGCGGCCTCCTGGCGCCGGTGGAGACAGGTAGAGAGGCGCAGGGACGGGAAGCCCGCGGACGCCCAGCGGCTGGGGCAGCACACCCCGGGGCTTCCGCAGGAATTTGCTCGCCTGGCTCACGGCGACTGCAGTGTCGGAGAAAGTGGGGGACCGCAGAGGAGACCCGCCCCGGCTCGCTCTCCCGAGGTGGGCGCAGGGTCATCGCTCGGCACCGCGCACCCCTGGCCGGGCGGGAAGGAAATGCGGGGAGCCGGGAGCTGGTACGGGGCGGCCCCGGTGTCCACCCTCCACCTGCTCAGACCTTCCCTCGAGTGGACGCCACTCCTGGCGCGTGGTGCAGGCGAGGCCCTGGAGACCGCGCGCCCCTCCCGGGAAGTGCCATTGGGCCGCGGGCCTGGAGCGCCCGGGAGCCCCAGGGGCTGCCGGCACCTGCGCGGCCACCCGGGCCTCCCGTGGGAACCGCGCCTCTCCACCTCGGGGGTGCGCGGCGCGTTCCTGGGGTGGGGGCGCGGGGCACCTGGTCAGTGTGGGACCTACGCGGAGGAGGGCGGTGCACGGGGGCCACGGGGACGAGCGTCGTGCGGACTGCAGCGGTACGGGAGTCGGCTGGGGATGGTGCAGGGGGAGGCTCGGTGGGCGGCCACCCGCCTTCCTACCCTCACCGGCCTCTGCTCCCTGAGTGCAGGCTGCCACCTTCGGCCCTTGTTCAGCGCAGATGCATTCCTCAGGAACACCAGGTTGAGGGCGCCCACCCTGCGTGACGGAGGCCACCCGGTCCCTGCCCTCGGGGGGCAGGGGAGGTCGAGGTCCCACGGCCCGCAGAGTCGCCCCATGACCAGACCCCGGACTGGCCTTGGAGTTGAGGGGGTTGTTTGCCACCAAATGAACCGGAAAAACTGAACTTTTCAGACTTTGGAAAGGCAGATATGGGCTTGGAGTTCAGTGCAATTGCAGTGGGGGCGGTGGTGCTCTGAGTGATTACAAGTCAAATTCTTCTTTCCCCCGTCTTCTCCTCAGCCTCGCCTGGCCTAGCCTAGCCCTAGCAGGAAGCTCCTGCTCTGGGAGCGCCCCGCACAGAGCAGAGGCTGGGCCCTGGCAGCAACCCCCTCCCTCACCCTCCAACCCCAGGAATCTCCAACCTGACCATGGAAATTATGACTCAATGACTCACTGTGCCAAATTAACGAGTGTGTACATTGTTCAATGTGCCAGGTTACATTTCTGCTGAGCTTGGCTTCTGTATACTGTCTTTTATTCTTGTAAACAGGTCATTTTATACCTTAAAGAAATTAGAACATTGGTAGCATTATAGATTTTAAAGTTCAAACCTGCAAGCTAGCACTTGTTTAATGTTTTGTAGTGAATGGTGCACATTGCTTATGTCATTCTATGATACAGCGACATGTATGTACACATACACACACACTGCACAGTGTGTGCACAGACTGGACACCTACACCAAATACCACACACCAGACTGCACGGAGACCCACCCACACACTGCACATGCAGACTGCATGCATGCACACATCAAACCACACAGACACTGCACACACACTGCCCTGAGCACATTACACTGTACTGCACACTGCACACACTGCATGGCACATACAGCACACTACACACTGCACTGTACTGTACATACACTGCACCACACACACTGCACCACACACTGTACAGTACACACACTGCACCACACACACTGTACCACACACTGTACTGTATACACACTGCCCCACACGCTGCACTGTATGCATACTGCACCACACGCTGCACCATACACACTGTACCACACACACTGTACCACACACTGCACTGTACATACTCTACACCACACACACTGCACAGTACACACACTGCACAGTGCATACTCTGCACCACACACACTGCGTGGTGCACACACTACACACTGCACCACACACACTGCACTACATACATACACTGGTTGTGGAGGCTGCCTATGGAGCCTCCCTGTGCAGAGAAATGCTGGCTTGGGTTTAAAATCGGATATAATTAACATTTTTAGAGCATTTGAGTTTTAAAAGTGTCTTCAGAGACTTGATTTTTTAAAAGTCCATATTAGGGGTTTTTAAACAACTGATGTAATAGCTTTTTTCAAAGGAATCTTGCTGAATTAAAATAGTGAGTCTAATTACTCGGATTCTGAACTCCCTGTTTTTCAACCACAAAAAAAGTATTTTTAATTGCGCTCTCGTTCCCCCCACTACCAACCCCAACCCTGAAACAAGTTGTTCCTGAACTTCTGCCAGTTGCGGATGGGCCGTTTCTCGCTCACGTGTTGAGCTGCCCGGCAGGGCGTGAGCACTGTGTTCTCTGCTGCGCGCCCGGCGGTCCCGGCGGTGCCGGTGCGGGTCTCCTGGTCACCTGTGGGCCACTGAGAGGGACGCGCCCACACGCTCGGGCCCTTGCCCAGGACAGCTGCGGGGGCCCTGGGCCGGTCTAACCCCATGCGTCTTCTGCAGGCTGAGATGCGGCTGCTCCTGCTGGTGCTGCTGCTGCTGCTGCTCGCTCCAGCGCCCGGGTGCTCGGTAAGTGCGGCCCTGCCCCGCCCCCGGGAGAACCCTGCAGGGGAGGCGCGGGCGGGGACGCGCAGGCCCGCAGGCTGCGTTCTCAGGAAAGGGGTGATGTCTGGGAAGATGGGGTGATGTCTGGGAAGATGGGCTGGGAGGTGGCGAGCCCGCGCCGCTGAGCTCCTTGAGGAAGGGCTGGGCCCCTGAAGACGGCTGGCTAGGGTGACCAGAACTGCCAGCCCGGCCTCAGGCGCAGTTTGTGGGGGTGGCACCTTCCCGGGGCTTCTCTCCTTGAGAAGGTGGTGGGAGCTCTCCAGAACCCCCTCCCCTGGGTGGTCTTCCAAGGTGGAAGGACAGGTTGGGGGCAAGGCTGGGGCCAGCCAAGGTGCAGGGCTGGGTGGCCCATCCCACCAGACACCCGTCTTCTGCCTGGAGCCGAACACGGCTTCCCCTAAGTTGAGGTGTTTGGGCCTAGGGGTTTGGGGTGCCAGTTTTTTTCCTTTCCCCTTGGGGTAGCACCTAGGACAGGGCTGTGCCATGGAACCGTCTGAGATGGTGGAACTGTTCTGTGTCTGCTGTCCAGTAAGTAGCCCCTCCGTCCGGTGAGCACTTGAAATGTAGATGAAATGAGTTTTAATTTCACTTGACTGTAATCAATTTAAATTTCTTTTTAAATTGTTTAAATGTTTATTTTTGAAACAGAGTCTCACTCTGTTGCCCAGGCTGGAGGGTACTGGCGTGGTTTGGGCTCACTGTAACCTCCACCTCCTGGGATCAAGCGATTCTTCTGCTCAGTCTCCTAAGTAGCTGGGATTCCAGGCACGTGCCACTGCGCCTGGCCATAATTAATTTAAACAGCCACACATGGCTAGTGGCTGCCGTATGACACTGCAAGTTGAGACAGTGGACACAGGAAGCTGGATGGGGTCAGAGTTGCTGTTTCATTAACGGGGGCCCAAAGGTCAGGGCTCTCTGGAGAAGGTCCCTGGGTCTTGAGGATGGACAGGGAAGCTTCTAGACCACAGGCCCCACCTTTGGGGAGGAGAGCGTCTGCAGAGCTGGGTGCTGCCCTGGCTCAGTGCCTGGGAGAATAGAAGCCACAGAGGTACCTGGGCCCTGTCCTACTCCAGAAGAAATCTCCCAGGGTGTCCCGCGGCCCTGCCCACCCCTCTGTGAGGCGGGTGGGAGGTAAGAGAGGAAGGATCCCTGTGAAGGGATCCAAACTATTTTCTGCCTTGGGGATGGCAGGGGGAAATGCCACATCTGGCATCTGTGAGTGGAGGCTGAGAAGGGCATCTCTGCAGGGGTGTGTAGGGCAGGCAGGATAGATGGCAGCGGTGGGCATCAGGCACTTCTCCAAGAGCCCTGTGAACCCAACATGGGCCACAGCTGGAGCGGTGAGTGGGTTAGCGCCCGCCTTTTTCATATCCTCTCTACTACCTGCCAGCTTCCCACAGTCCCCTCTGCCACCCCATGAACCTTGCTCCCTAAATGCCACTCTCGGGTCCTTCAGCACATGCTTGTGGCCCAGCTGCATGAAGGCCAAAGCCCAGGTGGAGGGGGCAGCGGGACAGTGTCCAGGCCCCAGGATTAAATCCAGAGCCACCTCAGCAGCTGTGTGGGCCTAGGCAAATCATCAAGCCTTAGATTGCTCTAATTTGGGGGTAATAATGCCCACCCCAGAGGCTGTCATGCAGATGAAACAAATCAAGGTTTCCAAAGCGCCCTGGGTCCTATTAAATCCTTTCTCCCCTGGAAACACCCTGAGGAAGGCCGGGTGTGGTGGCTCACGCCTGTAATCCCGACACTTTGGGAGGCTGAGGCGGGCGGATCACGAGGTCAGGAGATGGAGACCATCCTGGCCAACAGGGTGAAACCCCGTCTCTACTAAAAATACAAAAAATTAGCCAGGCATGGTGGAGCGCACCTGTAGTCCCAGCTACTTGGGAGACTGAGGCAGGAGAATCAATTGAACCTGGGAGACGGAGGGTACAGTGAGCCGAGATTGTGCCATTGCACTCCAGCCTGGATGACACAGCGAGACTCTGACTCAAAAAAACAAAAACAACACCCTGTGTAGCCCCTGAGCCTCAGATGGGGCTGGGCATGGCCTGGGCTGAGAACTCTTCTCACCCTGCCCTCTATGAGTCTGTCGGGGGAGCGGCCCCGCTCACAGCTCCTCTGCCTCCCTCAGTCACTGGGGCAGGAGCCTCCCTGTCGAGAACCTTCTCTGGATCACTTAGTACTGCCAGGGGTCAGCCTGAACAGAATGAGTAGATGAATAAAGGTGGTGGCCTGCGTGTTCCAGGGCCTCAGCCTCTCTTCCACCTGCACGTGGTGTGCATGCATTCGGTCTCTTACACACACACCACACACACATGCACGCTGGGCAGTTGATTCCCCGGGAAATAGTGTGCAGCAGGAAAGGGGACTCCTGAGTGGCTCCAGGTGGGAGTTGGAGGAGGCATGGGCGGGGCGCCTAGAGCAGCATGAGGCAGGTGACGACAGGCCCCAGGTGAGGCTGGATCAGCTCATTCCAGCTTCACACCACGTTGGGCAGTTGATGGTTTGAGTAATTACAGAGCAACAGTGTGCTTGTGCTGCCTGTGGCTGAAGGTGCTTTCCTTCCTCAAAGAGACAGTGTGGAGTGCGCGAACAGGGCACAGCTCTAGGCATAGTTCTTGGCTAGTGAACACCCGCCTCACAAGGGCCTCACAGGTGCTGGGCACAGGAGGCAAGAAGGCATTCTGGAAACAGCACGCCCCTTAGGGGGCCCTTGTTCAGGTCAGTCCTGCCCCTTCCTTATCCTGATGGCCAGGTGGTGGCTCCATGGCAGGGGTACCCCTCGTTGCCTTAGCCACACCAGTACGCCAACCCCAGCTCCGGAGAAGGGTGGATTTTGCTGGTTGCTGTGCCAAGAAGCCAAGAGACATCCAGACAGGCCTTCGTCAGAGGGTAATTGACAGCCAGGCCCATGCAAGCAGCTAAGAAAGAGCCATTCCTGAAGACCTCTCCTGAATACTTAAAATGTGGGATGAGGCTGCATGGGGGGTGGGGGCTGCCAGAATCTCACCTGGGACTGCAGGGAGTCCTTTTCTCTGGAAAGTCCCCCTCCACTTTCAACACTCAGTATCTTCCCTTGTGAAACTGAAACCGATCCAAGTACATTTCAGTTTAACTTTCATTGAGAGAACACTTTGAAGTTTCGGCTCACAGTTTTGAAAGCTTAGAGATTTTTGTCCCAGTTAGAACTGAACGAGTGGATGATTTTACAAAGCAAAAGCTAAGAGCTTTCGTCCGGCCAGTGCTTCCTTCTTGGTTGTTTGTGTGGTCAGGCAAGCTTAGCGTGGTTTGTTCTGCTTCAGGGTTCTAGGTTTGTAATAAGACAAGGATGACGCAATGTCTGACACAGGGATGTTAGAGGTTAGTAAACCTCCTTCCTCACCTGTGATCCAGGGAAGCTGCTCCGGGCTCACCACGGGGGGAAGAGCCCGCTTTTCTATGTGACCACTGAGCTCTCTGAAAAGTGGGAATGGTATTTTTCCTTGAGATTCTTATGTGGTGATACTCTAAAAAAAAGTCCCCTTCCAGCAAATGTTTGCATGTACACTGTATGCCTCCTGGCAAAATTGTGAAGTTACATCTAATCCCTGTCCAACCCTGTAGGGAATCATCTACTGTCTCATTTGATTCCCCCAGAGAGGTGGGGCCACAGCCCTGGCAGGGGAGCAGAGGCCTGCAGTGAGGCTGGCCGGCCACTGTGCCGGCTTCTTCCTCTGTGGCTTCCTCTCTCTGCCCTTCCTCATCCACGCAATGGGATCTGTTGGGTTGTGAGGATGAAACGAGATAATATGTGTGTAGCATGTGGATTTCTGATGCCAGCTGCAAGGGGTCCGATCTGTCTGGTAGGAAAGTGTATCTGTTAGGATCATAATCCTGTGTGGCATCCCAAGTAACAGCTCTTCAACAAGACAGACATGATTCCCCTCTCACGTAAACACCCAGGAGTTGGAAGCCTGGGTCTATTCTGTTGCACAACATCCTCCAGGCTCTAGAGTCTTTCTATCTTTGCTTCACTGTTTGAAGCCTCTATTTCCAACTTACCTCACAGTCTAAAAGGCTGCTCCAACTCCAGCCATCACATCTGCTTTCCAGACAGCCTACAAGAGTACAGAAGGAAGAAGAAAAGGACAAACGCTCATGCAGCTTCTCTTAAGGAGGTTACTAGCGGCAGTTGCCCAACACTTACACTGACATCTCACTGATGAGAACTAAGTGACGTAGCCAGTTAGCTGCAGGAAGTCTAAAATGTATTTTTTAAAAAATTTTGGGCAGCTGGGTACCCAGCTGAGTCAAGTTTTCAAGGGTTCTTTGACAATGGGAGGAGGGGATGAATATTGGGGTACTCCTGGGAGTCTCTGCCACAGATTAGCAGGATCCCCCCATGTTGTTTCCCTTTTTAGGGCCCCCTCCCCTACATCACTGTTAACCCACAAATACCTGGGCCCTCAAACTGCCTATGGCTGTGGGGTCCCTCACTCCAGTGGCCCCTAAAACTCCAAACTCTTCCCAGCTGCCTCTCAGCTCCTTATGAGGAAAGCAGGCTAATTCTGAAAAGGAGTATGTTTTGGGGTGCCAGGCAGTGTTTCCGAGTCCTAAAGGCTGGTCCTAGAAGGGAGAATCCCAGGCTCTTTGATGACTGGGGAGTGTCTGTGGGCAGAGCGCCCTTGTGGGGCCCCCGGGCTCAGGCTCTGAGTCGGCACTGCTGATGCGTGGTCCTGTCTTCTGCAGGCTCCCAAGGTGAGGCGGCAGAGTGACACCTGGGGACCTTGGGGCCAGTGGAGCCCCTGCAGCCGGACCTGTGGAGGGGGCATCAGCTTCCAGGAGCGCCCTTGCTACTCCCAGAGGTAGGAGAGATGAAAATGGTCTGGCTTATTAAAAGAGGGCAGGAGCAGGAGATGCTGGCTTCTGGGTGGCGGGCTGGGTGATCGTGGCCTAGGCCAGCACTGGCCACACCAGCAGAACCCACCAAGCAGCAGATTCATTCTGGAAACAACATCAGTGCAGCACAGGACATCAGACCATTTCCCAGGGCCTTCCACTCGGAGCTGGAGCACACTTGCTGCCTGTGGCCCACCCCTCCCTCACCCCTCACCCCTCACCCCTCACCCCTCACCCCTTACCCCTTACCCCTCTTCCCTCTCCCCTCTCCCCTCTCCCCTCTCCAGCTCCTGATGCTGCACCTGCCTGCCGTATGGCAGGTGCAGTCAATTTTGGTGGAATTAGTGAATAATCTTCAACCGGCAATTCCCAACTCCTGTGGTTTCTTTGCCGAGTATAGATGTTCCCCACTTCAAGCGGTTTACTAAGTGCTTGCTGTGTGTGCTGCACTCTGGCAGGGTCAGTGGAGGAGGTGGGGCACAGAAGAAGGGGTAGTCAGGCTCCTCTGTCCCGGCTTGTTAAGGGGTTGCTCCTGAGAACCCTATGTGAGGAGGAAGAAAGACCAGGAATTATCCTAAGAGCCTTATACTGATGTCCTCCTTAGATGGCAGGATGGCGGTACCAGGTGGGTGGGTATTACATCTCAGGCACCTCGGGTCTGCTCTTGGAATCTGCCTTAAGAGGCAGTGGAGTGGTCCTGCCTTAAATCTACAGGGTGGTGGAGCTCCGAGTCCTGCTTCTCCTGAGTACCAACATGGGCCGCCCACGGCCACCCAAGGGATTTATGGAGGAGGGGTACCCTCTCGCTTTGCTGCTCCCACTGGAGAGTCCCGCAGAAGTTGGGGCCTGCAGGGAGCCCCAGGACAGGGGTTGGGGGGTTGGGGACGTCGGCTCTCAGGCTGGTCCGCCTCTTCCCGGTGCTCTGGTCCCGTAGGAGAGATGGAGGCTCCAGCTGCGTGGGCCCCGCCCGGAGCCACCGCTCTTGTCATACGGAGGTAAAGCCCATGGGGCGCGGGCGAGGGCACCAGCTCCCCAAGGCCCTCCTGGCCGACGTCCCCACCTGGATGCCCGCCCCTGGCTGGGGACTCCTCGGTTATCCTAGCCTGGGGTCCTCCTGCCAGTCCACAGCAAAGCTGTGTGGACACCGTGCACCCCCACCGCCCCGGGGACTGGCCTTGCCCTCCCCAGCCTCGAGCACCTTGGAGGTGTGCGCATGGGAGACAGGGCGGGGGGAGCGGGGACTCCACCTCTGGGGGCTCAGACGGGGCTGGTGAGGGAGACTCTCGGGCTCCCTGGGAGGTGGGCGGACCTCGGACTCCGCCTCCTGGACCCCAACTTCCCCTCCGCCCGGCAGAGCTGCCCCGACGGTGCCCGTGATTTCCGGGCCGAGCAGTGCGCGGAGTTCGATGGTGCGGAGTTCCAGGGGCGGCGGTACAGGTGGCTGCCCTATTACGGCGGTGAGCACGGTGGGACTCGCTCTTCTGGGGTCTCTTGTAGACGTTGATGCCGCAGGTCCTATTGCCGTATTAGAGAGGCGTTGTCAAATATATACATTATTAGAGACAGTCTGGCTATGTTGCCCAGGCTGGTCTTGAACTCCTGGGCTCAAGGGATCCTCCCGCCCCGACCTCCCAGGGTGCTGGGATTGCAGGCGCGGTGGCTCACGGTGTACAGGGAATCTTCTAGACCACAGGACCCACCTTCGGGGAGAGATGGAGGCTTGAGTGCAGCAGTGGCATGTCGGCTGAGCAACCTCAACCTCCCAAGCTCAATCAATCCTGCCACCTCAGCCTCCCAAATAATGTTTTTAAAAATATGGAGTGCTTCATAAATTTGCATGCCATACCTGCTCAGGGGTCAGGGACTGTGCTAATCTCTGTATCATTCCAATTTTAGTATATGTGCTGCCAGAGCCAGCATGTGTCAAATACCCCATCAATCAACCCATAAAGAATCGCCAGTACCTTGCTCCCCTGCCCCCACATGCCCATGGCAACCCGATGGCAGCCATTTTGAGGTCTTTCCATCCTTTCTCCCCTTAAGTATGTATATTTTCAAACAAAGCTATGCTGTGTCTATACCGTTTTGAGCCTGTTTTTGCTCAGTCTGCTGTGGGAAGCGTTCCTCCTGTCACACAGAGACAGAGGTGGGGAGCCCCAGGAGCAGTAGGAATGGTATCGCCCAGTCATCCTGCAGGAGGAGTTGGAAGGGGCTTGGTACACCAAGACCTCATTTACCAAGGATCCAGGGCCAAAGGAGATGGTCTGAGTACCTCTGAGGAGGGTGTAAGTAATGTTTAGAGAAATACAGTTCAGGAAAAAAACACCCCATAAGCACCACCACGTATGTCATTAAGCATTTTAGATGAGTCAGAAGATTCCTCAAGACAACTCTTCTGAGTTTGTTTTTCCTGCTTGCTGCAAATGACCTCTGGAGACCCCATGGCACTCTGGATTCCAGATCAATGAGCACTCATACCCTCTGTGTGTTGTGGGGATCGTGGCTGTGGGTGTGGCCCCAGTGGGACTCTTTAGTTTTCAGTATTCCCCCTGGATCCTGAAGTGGACACATGTCAAAAATAATTAGAGTATATTCGCATGATAGAAACATTGGAAGACAGAGGAAAGTCTAGAAAGGTAGTAGAGGGATGCCATCAGTGGTGTGGAGATGACTATGATCCTGTTTGCATTTCTGGGCTGTTTTAAAATGTGTATATATTTCGATAAATATAAAAATTAAGGTTGAATGCAGTGGCTCATATCCGTAATCCCAGCACTTTGGGAGGCTGAAGTGGGAGGATCACTCAAACCCAGGAGTTTGAGACAAGCCTGGGCAACATGGTGAAACCCTATCTCTACAAAAAATACAAAGATTAACCAGGCATGTGGGCACACACATGTCCCAGCTATTCGGGAGGCTGAGGTGAGAGGATCACTTGAGTCCAGGAAGTTGAGGCTGAAGTGAGCCAACATCACACCACTGCACTCCAGCCCGAATGACAGTGTGAAAGTTTGTCTCCAAAAGAAAAAAAAAAATTAAAACCAGGCCTGGTGCTTTGGGAGGCTGAGGCAGGAGGAACATTTGAGCCCAGGAGTTTGACACCAGCCTGGGCACTGTAGTGAGACCCTGTCTCTACAAAAGTAAAATTAGCTGGGCATGGTGGCATGTGCCTATAGTCCCATTTGAGAGACTGAGACTGGAGGACCACTTCAGTCTGGGAGGTGGAGGCTGCTGTGAGCTTTGATCGTGCCTCTGCATGCCAGCCTGGGAGATAGAGTGAGATCCCATCTGAAAAACATTAAAATCAGAAAAAGGTTACCCTCATCCTGCCCCTTTCACAAGATCATTGTTAGCATTTCATTTTTGCCCTTCTACATTATTTTCTCCATATGGGCTTACAGATTTGTAATTATTGCATATTAATTACAGTTTTTCATTCTGTGTTTTAAGCATCTTCCCACACTGTGTAGTCTTCACAGTTATCATTCGTAACTGCAAAGTCAGCATGTGTGATATTCCATTGGTAGGTAATTTACTTAAAGAGTAGCCTGCTGTGGCCGGGTGCAGTGGCTCACACCTGTAATCCCAGCACTTTGGGAGGCCGACGTGGGCGGATCACCCGAGGTCAGGAGTTCGAGACCAGGCTGGCCACCATGGTGAAACCCCGTCTCTACTAAAAGTACAAAAAGTAGTCAGGTGTGGTGGTGCGCACCTGTAATCCCAGCTACTCAGGAGGCTGAGGCAGGAGAATCGCTTGAACCCAGGAGGCAGAGATCGTGGTCAGCCGAGATGGCACCACTACACTCCAGCCTGGGTGACAAGAGCAAGACTCTACCTAAAAATAAAAAAAAAAAAAAAAAAAAAAAGAGTTGCCTGTTGTGACCACTTCAGCCATGGTAAACAATGCTGAGGTAGACTTCTTTAAGTGCTTCGCTTTGTCCTGATTCTGGGATTTTTTCTTCAATTTGATCCTTAGAAGTGCAACAGATTCATGGAGACTGTCCCTTCTCCTTGGGAGGGGGCGGGGATCTGTGCCCCCACCCCACTGTGGGGGCTGCAGCAGGCCTTTCTTACCCACGCTTCCCTGTTGCTAGGGTAGGCCTTGGGCCCTGGGTTGGGCATCATCCAACCTCAGGATCTCAGTCTTCCTTCCTGCCTACCCCAGCCCCAAACAAGTGTGAACTGAACTGCATTCCCAAGGGGGAGAACTTCTACTACAAGCACAGGGAGGCCGTGGTTGACGGGACGCCCTGCGAGCCTGGCAAGAGGGACGTGTGTGTGGACGGCAGCTGCCGGGTGAGTGGTGCCCCAGCGCCTCCCCTGCCTCGGGGCTGGCTGGGGGCTCAGTACAGGTGTTTCCCTGTCCATCACCCACAGGCTCAGGTAGCTGCCATGAGCTTGGTGTCTTCTCAAGTTATCAGGACACCAAGCCCAGCTCCTGGTGTCCCTTGCAGCCATCACAGACGCCCTGTGGCCCCTCACCTTCATCCTTGGAGAATGCTGGCCCCACAATGAGAGAAACCCTCTGGGTGTCGTGTTACAGAAACCCAGCTAAACCTGACTTCAGAAAAACAAACAGTGAGGGGCAGCTGTAGGTGCATGAATGAAGTGCTGCTCGGCTTTCTCCTATGTGGGTCCAGCGTCAGATCAGGCCGGTTCTTTCCAGGGAGCGTGGAGGTGGCCTCCAGCTGCTCTGGGCTTCTACTCTGGCAGCCTGGCCACTCCCAGGGAAAGGGGGCCTCATTCTCAGAAGCTCCAGCCACCAGGGGTTCCCTCTGATTTGTCTTGGCTTGGGACTTACCCTGAACGACTCCGACCTGCCCAAACCCACATTTGGGGGAGCGGAAGAGAGGTTTCCCTAAAGGAAAACAGGGCATCATTACCAGATGAGGGGAGATGGGAGCTGAGCAGACACATAAATGATTGTCAGCCGCAGGCCAGTCCCCTCATGACTGAACCAGTCCTGACCAGCCTGTTCTGCCTGGGCCGTGCAGGTGCTGGGGTTAGGATGCGATGGGGCCTGGGGCCTGATGTGGCCATGATGCTGTCTCCCATGCCTCCTGCATCTCTGCCCACAGGTTGTCGGCTGTGACCACCAGCTGGACTCATCCAAGCAGGAGGACAAGTGTCTGCAGTGTGGGGGTGACGGCATGACTTGCTACCCTGTCACAGGCACCTTTGACGCTAATGACCTCAGCCGAGGTGGGGGTGGTTCCAACAAAGGGCTGTTGCCGCCCCTTCTTTGCCTGTCCCTGCTCTGGCCTAGGCTCCAGGCCAAGTGGCCCTCGTGGCACCGGAAGGCTCTGACCATGTCAGGTCACATCTGAAAGGCCCCTGTGGGCTTCGGACCCTTGCCCACTTGTGCAGTCTCACCTCCTGCTGCCACTGCCTGGATGCCCTCCCCATCCCTTCCCTCTCCCAGTCTGCTCCAGGTGCCCTGAGCTTTCTGCCACCCTGGCTTTTGCACAGCAGCTTCTTCTGCCAGGGTTGCCATTCCCAGCAGCTCGGCCCTGCCTGGCTCCTGCGTGTCCTCTTGCTCCCATTCTGTGCTGCATGGCACTGGAGTCCTTGGGGGCTGCTCTTTCCTGCCATTTGAGGGTGCCAGGGCAGGGTAGCCCAGCACCCCCAGCTGGCGTCTCTGCTCCCACCAGGCTACAACCAGATCCTCATAGTTCCTGTGGGTGCCACCAGCATCCTCATTGAGGAGGCCGCTGCCAGCAGGAACTTTCTGGGTGAGAGCCTGGGTTGGGTCCTGGGCAGGTTTGAGGCTACTGGGGGAGGTGTGGTGCTGCCTGCTCCGTTACTCTGGCTGACTGAGGCCGTCTCCTCTGTGCAGCCGTGAAGAACGTTCATGGGGAATACTACCTCAATGGGCACTGGACCATCGAGGCGGCCCAGGCCCTGCCGGCAGCCAGCACCATCCTGCATTATGAGCGGGGTGCTGAGGGGGACCTTGCCCCGGAGCGGCTCCGTGCCCGGGGCCCCACCTCGGAGCCCCTGGTCATTGAGGTAAGTGGGGCTGTGGGGAGAGAGGGCGAGTGGGCAGCACGTGGTCCCCAAGAGGCTGCCAAGCTCTGCAATGGGGGTCGAGTGGCTCTGGGCCTGTGGCTGGCAGGGGCTGTGGGGTGTGGAGGGTGTGGAAGTGCCCCTCAGCAGCAGACCTCAACCAGGACCCTCCTGTGGCAGCTCATCAGCCAAGAGCCCAACCCCGGCGTGCACTACGAGTACCACCTGCCCCTGCGCCACCCTGGCCCCGGCTTCAGCTGGAGCCACGGCTCCTGGAGTGACTGCAGCGTGGAGTGTGGCGGAGGTGCGGGCATGGATGGCAGGGGAGGGCATGGCCCTGTGTGCCGGGGCCATGGCCATGGTGGGCAAGCCACAGCCCTCTCCTCAAAGGCAGTCCCTCCTGGGGAGGTGGACAAGTAGGCGAGAAATCTCTGTGTTATGGGGGTCACTTTGAGGAAAACTCAGCGATCTGGGGACTCCATGAATGGCCCCAGCCTAAACGAATAGAACCAGAGGGGACTTCCCAGAGGCAGTGGCCTCTCACAGGAGACACACTCCATCAGGAGCGGAGGCGGGGCCTGGGGTCAGTGATCAGAGGCCAGAGCAGGGCTCTGTCACTCACAGAGAAAACTCTCTGAGGCTCAGTTTTCTCATCTGTCAATTGGGGATGATGTGGCACCTGCCTTGGGAGGTCATCTGGGACTGAATGGGGATGAGCTGCGGGGTGAGTGCAGGATGGCGCTTGGCCTGAATGTTGACGGGTGGCTGCCCGCCGCGGCCGGGCCTCTGCACAGGTCACCAATCCCGCCTGGTGTTCTGCACCATTGACCATGAGGCCTACCCGGACCACATGTGCCAGCGCCAGCCACGGCCGGCTGACCGCCGCTCCTGCAACCTTCACCCTTGCCCGGAGACCAAGCGGTGAGGCCTTGCCAGACCCTGTACGCATGATGGGGCCCCAGAACTCGGGTGGGAAGGGAACAGGGCCTCCAAGCTGCTTTAGGTGTAGGACAAAGAGTCGGGGGGTCCAGAGCTCCCCACGCTGTGGCCGGGGGGTAGGGGAGGTGGCAGCTATTCCTGAGGGAGACAGAGAATGGGCCTGAGCCCAGGGCTGGTATCTCTGCCCTCTCATGACCACGAAGTACGGAACACCCACGCTGGTGGCAGGAGGGTTTGGGAAGGTTCCAGAGGTCCCTGTCTGTCTGAGCCGGCGGAGGACTTGGCTCGACAGATGCTGATGGGTGGGCCAGGGGTCGGGCCCAAGGGTCTGTTGGCATCGGCCATGCCTTTGTTCGTGCACAAAGGACCTCTTACCTGCACCGGCCTGGAGCGTGGCGCCTTGCTGGGGCCCAGCGAGTGTGTGGGAACAGGTAACCTGCAGGTCACAGGCTCCCCGCAGGGCTGGCACCACCCCATCACCGCCTGGCCTTGGTGGCAGCGGGCCTCCTGGGATGGTGGCGGGCTAGGCTTTGCATGGGGCCTCGGGGCTGCTCTTCTTCCGGGTCCTTGCACGTGCGGCCTGGCAGAGCCACTCCACGCATGGGTGAGCACAGCCTCCCCAGAGCTGCCCCTGACTAAGGTCAGGCCAAGAGGAATGGAGTCTGACTGGGAGACAGGGAAGGAGAAAGTGGGGTGGGGTGGGGACAGGAAAGCCAGGGGGAGGCTTGGGGCTCCGAGTAGTGGGGAGCGCTCAGAGAGCCAGGCCTGGTGCTGGGATGCTAAGGAGTGCCTGGGTCCTAGTCTTTTTTCAGGCTGGAGGTTCAGAGGATGGGCTGGGGTGGGGGCTCAGGCCGCCTGTGTGAGTGAGGGCTTGTGCCCCTTGGGGCTGGGCTTCGGCCCGTGCTCCTGGGGCGGCCTTACCTGAATCTTCCTCCTGCCAGCTGGAAGGCAGGGCCGTGGGGGTCCTGCTCGGCCTCCTGCGGAGGAGGCTTCCAGTCCCGCTCGGTGTACTGCCTCTCGTCTGACGGGGCTGGCGTCCAGGAGGCCGTGGAGGAGGCTGAGTGTGCCGGGCTGCCTGGGAAGCCCCCTGCCGTGCAGGCCTGCAACCTGCAGCGCTGTGCTGCCTGGAGCCCAGAGCCCTGGGGAGAGGTGAGCCCCTGGCCTGGGTGGGGCTGGTGCTGGGTCTGGGCCTGGGCAGCAGCAGGGCAGGCTGGGGGGCTGTCCTCTGTGGTGGGAACTGAAGTCCTGGGAGGTAAAGTGACCTGCCAGGTCACCTTGGAAGCTGTGGCCAAGGCTGGAACCAGCAAACACCTGGATGGCTGGCCCAGGGCTCCTCCTCTTTCTCTGGGATCTCGGGGCAGGGCAGGAAAGGCGTGGGCAGGAAGAAGCTGGGTGTGGTGTTTGGGGCAAGGGAGGGGCTGGTAGTGTCTAGGTTGCCAGTCATTGCTTCCAGCACCTACGTATGTTCCAGTTACAAACGGGTGGAAAACACGAATGGGTGACAACCTCAGTCTGTTGTCAGTAGCCATGTTTCAGGCTGTATGACCTCAGGGGAGTGACTCAGCCTCTCTGGGCCTAGGAATAACATGGGCAGTTGAGTGCTGTCCGCCTCCACACCAGGCTGGCAGGCTGCCGGCTATCCAACGTGGTGTGGCTCCTCGGCGCAGGGGGGAGCTCCTGCTGACAGCCCTGTCCTTGCAGTGTTCTGTCAGCTGCGGTGTCGGCGTCCGGAGGCGGAGTGTCACTTGCCGGGGTGACAGGGGTTCTTTGCTCCATACTGCAGCGTGCTCCTTGGAAGACCGGCCACCTCTCACAGAGCCCTGCGTGCATGAGGACTGCCCCCTCCTCAGTGACCAGGCCTGGCATGTCAGCGCCTGGGGACTAGTGAGTGCTCTCTACCCCCCACCTGCTACCTGACCTGACAGGCGGCTGCACCCGAGCGCCATCCTTGGATCTGACCTGCACCACTGGGCACCTTCCCTTGCCTCTCTCCAAGTGGGTCCTCACCCCCACCCCCACCCCCACCATTACCCTCACCCTCAGGGTCTCTCTCTCCCACCCGTGGGCCTCAGTGCTCTAAGAGCTGCAGCTCAGGCACTCGGAGGCGACAGGTCATCTGTGCCATTGGGCCACCCAGCCACTGTGGGAGCCTGCAGCACTCCAAGCCTGTGGACGTGGAGCCTTGTAACACGCAGCCCTGTCATCTTCCCCAGGGTAAGGACAGGAGGGCAGGGAGGAGCCTGGCACCACCTCTCTCCCACTCGCTACACACCCAGCAAACACGTCCTGCCTCGTGTCTTCTGCCTGCACCATGTCCTCCCTCGGGACCCTGCTTCCCCCTTATCTCCCCCTGCTGAAGACTTTGCCATCCATAAGGCCTGCCTGGCATGCAGCCCACCAGCCAGCCTTGCTTTCCTCCACCCAGCAGTAACCCGCCCCCTGCCCCTCCGGCCCCCACAGCATGCTGTCATTTCTGTGGGACTCTTAGATTTGTTTCCTTGTGTTGGGCGTGGTGGCTCACGCCTGTAATCTCAGCAGTTTGGGAGGCTGAGGTGGGCAGATCACAAGGTCAGGAGATCGAGGCCATCCTGGTCAACATGGCGAAACCTCGTCTCTACTAAAAATACCAAAAAAAAATACAAAAATTAGCTGGACATGGTGGCGCATGCCTGTAATCCCAGCTACTCAGGAGGCTGAGGTAGGAGAATCACTTGGAACCAGGGAGTTGGAGGTTGCAGTGAGCCGAGATTGTGCCGCTGGACTCCAGCCTGGCAACAGGAAGAGACTACGTCTCAAAAAAAAAAAAAGATTTGTTTCCTTGTGCTGCTGTGGTTGTATATGGCTTGTTAGACCTACTCACTATAAGCTTCTGGAAGAGCAGGTCCCCAACTTTGATGTTCCTCTTTACACCGCCATAGAACTTACCTTACACAGCTAGGGACTCAGTGAATGTTTGTTGAATGACTGAGTGCTGAGAGAGGGAGGCAGTCCAGGAAGGATTGTCTTCCACATGCCGCTTCTACCTCTGTCTTCTTCCCGTCATCCCCATCCTGCTGTGAAAGGAGCCTTACAGGCATGAGGACCTGCCAGAGAAAGGGCACTGAGGCCAGTGTTTGCTTGGTGTGTGGATGCCACATTGAGGAAGGGTGTGGGTTGTGGCTGAGCTGGGGATGGCCCTAGAGAGGTGGCCTTCTGATACTGCAGGGAGGCATGTTTGGCCTTGACTCACTCATGATGGGGACTTTCAAGTGATTCTCATGCCTCAACCTTCTGAGTAGTGGGACAACAGGTGTGCACCACCATGCCCAGCTAATTTTTAAAAAAATTTTATATCCTGAACTGTAGGGACCTTGAGGTGAGGGAAGGCAGAATTTCTATGAGCCGTGTGACAGGGAGGCTAAGAACCAGTGGCCTCAGAGTCAACATCAGACTTGGGTTCTGATCCACAAGTTGTGTGGCAAGTGCTCCGCCTCTGATTCTCAGTTTGCACATCTGGACAGTGGGGTTAAGAAGAGTGACTTTCCAGACTTGCGGCGGGTCATGTGGCACCATGCCTGAGCACGTGGAGTGCTTGCTAGGCAAAGGGGTGAAGTAGTGGTAGTGAGGCTGTGTCGGGACTCACTGACCATCCGCAGGGGCCCTGGTGCCTCAGCCGGGGCCTGGTCCTTGGGGCTCACCAGCGGGAGAGCCATGGACGCTCAGGGTCCAGCGCTGCATGGAGCCAGTCTGTTCCCCAGGGCCTTGTTGGCTTCTAAAAGAGGTGGTCCTAAGCCTATCCCAAGGACTGGCAGGACTCACATAGAAAGGAAGAAAAAGGGCTAGGGGAGGTTTAATCCCAGCCTATAATCCCAACACTTTGGGAGGCTGAGGTGGGAGGATCACTTGAAACCGAGAGTTTGAGACCAGCCTGGGCAGCATATCTCAACTAGAATTTTTTTTTAAAAATTAGCCAAGCATGGACCGGGCGCAGTGGCTTATACCTGTAATCCCAGCACTCTGGGAGGCTGAGGCGAGAAGATCACTTGAGGCCAGGAATTCGAAACTAGCCTGGAACATGGCAAAACCCCATCTCTACTAAAAATACAAAAATTAACCAGATGTGGTGGTGGGCACCTGTAGCCCCAGCTACTTGGGAGGCTGAGGCATGAGAAGTGCTTGAGCCCAGGAGGCAGAGGTTGCAGTGAGCTGAGATTGTACCATTGCACTCCGGCCTGGGCAACAGAGAAAGAGAAAAGAAAAAATTAGCCGGACATGGTGGTATGTGCCTGTAGTCCCAGTTAGTTGGTAGCCTGAGGTAGGAGGACCACCTAAGCCCAGGAGTTTGAGGCTGCAGTGAGCTGTGATTGCAGCACCACACTCCAGCCTTGGCAATGGAGTGAGACCCTGTCTCTTAAAAAATAATAAAAATGTTTTTTTTAAAAAAAAGAAATGGAAAAGATAGTTTCAGTGCATAAAAGAAATAAGCTTTATTGCTATCCCTTTTTGTTGTCCTGGTCAGCAAAATATTGTATACTTTCTAACATTCCTATTTCCTTTTTTATTGATAAACAGTAATTGTACATGTTTATGAGGTATGTGTGATACACTGATACATATACACAATGTTTAATTATCAAGTCTGGGTATTTAGGCTATCCATTGCCTCTCACACATTTATCATTTCCTTTTTTTTTTTTTTTTCTGAGAGTCTCACTCTGTCACCCAGGCTGGAGTGCAGTGGCACAATCTTGGCTCACTGCAACCTCCACATCTTGAGTTCAAGCGACCCTCCCGCTTCAGCCTCCCAAGTAGCTGGGATTACAAGTGTGCACCACCATGCCTGGCTAATTTTTGTCTTTTCAGTAGATGGGGAGGTTTCACTATGTTGGTCAGGCTGGTCTCGAAGTCAAACTCCTGACCTCAAGTGATCCTCCTGCCTTAGCCTCCCAGAGTGCTGGGATTACAGGCATGAGCCACTATGCCCAGACAAATGTTTCTTATTTCTTTGTGTTGGAAGCATTTTGGCTCTTCCCTTTGAGCCATCTTGAAATATACAATATGTTGTTAACTGTAGTCACCCTACTGTGCTATCAAACACTGGAATTTATTCCCTCTATCTTACTATGTGTTTCTATCCATTAACCAGCCTCTCTTCATCACCCTGCACCACACTTCTCAGACTTGGGTAACTGTCATTCTACTCACTATATCCATGAGATCAACTTTTTTAGCTCCCCCATATGAGTGAGAACATGCAGTATCTGTCTTTCTGTGCCTGGCTTATTTCACATAACACGATGACCTCCAGTTCCATCTGTGTTGGTGCAAATGACAGGATTTCATTCTTTTTTATGGCTGAATAATATTCCATTGTGTATATATACCATCTTTTCCTTAACCGTTGAATCTTTAGGTCGATTCCATATTTTGGCTATTGTGAATAGCGCTGCAGTAAACATGGGGGTACAAGTATCCCTTTGATGTACTGATTTCCTTTCTTTTGGATAAATACCCAGTAGTAGGATTATTAGATCATGTGGTAGTTCTATTTTTAGGGTTTTGAGAACATACTGTTTTCTATGGTGGTCACACTATTTTGTATTTCCACCAACATTATAGAACAGTTCCCTTTTCTCCTCATCCTCACTAGCATCTGTCATTTTTTGTCTAATAGTCATTCCAACTGGGGTGAGACGATACCTCATTATGGCTTTGATTTGCATTTTCCTGATGATTCGTAGCGATGAACATTTTTCATATACTCATTGGCCTTTTGTATACTTTGAGAAATATCTAGTCCTTTGTTCACTTTTGAATGGGATTTCTTTTTTTGCTGTTGAGTTGTTTCAGTTCCTTGCATATTAGTGATGTTGAACAGCACCATTTTGTCTATGGTGCTGTTCATTTTGCCCAGCTAAACTTTTTTGTTTGTTTGTTTTTTGTAGAGATGGGGTTTTCCTGCATTGCCCAGGTTGGTGTTGAACTTCTGGGCTCAGGTGACCCATCACCTCAGCCTCCCCAAGTGTTGGGATTATAGCAGTAAACCACCGCACCTAGCCTCAATCCATTTTGAGCTGATTTTTGTGTATGGTGAGAGATAAGTGTCTAGTTTCATTCTTCTGCACATGGATGTCCAGTTTTCCCAGAACCATTTATTGAAGAGAGAGTTCCTTTTCTAGTGTATGTTCTTGATGCCTTTATAACAAAATCAATGGGCTATAAACACATGGATTTATTTCGGGGCTCTCTCTTCTGTTCCATTGCTATATGTGTCTGTTTTTATGCCAGTACTATGCTGTTTGAGTTATTATAGCTTTGTACTGTTTTTTGTTTGTTTTTGAGATGGAGCTTTGCTCTTGTTGCCCAGGCTGGAGTGCAGTGGCACAATCTTGGCTCACTGCAACCTCTGCCTCCTGGGCTCAAGCAATTCTCCTGCCTCTGCCTCCCAAGTAGCTGGGATTACAGGCACCTGTCATCACGCCTGGCTAATCTTTTGTATTTTTAGTAGAGACAGGGTTTCATCATGTTGGCCAGGCTGGTCTCAAACTCCTGACCTCAGGCGATCCACTCACCTGGGCTTCCCAAAGTGCTGACATTATAGGTGTGAGCCACCATACCCAGCCTGTACTGTATTTTGAAGTCAGATAGTGTGATACCTCCAGCTTTGTTCTTTTTGCTCAGTACTGCTTTGGCCATTTAGGGTCTTTTTTGGTTCCATACAAGTTTTATGATTGTTTTTCTATTTCTGTGAAGAATGTCATTGGTATTTTGATAGAGATTACCTTGAATCTGTAGATTGCTTTGAGTGGTATGGTCATTTTAACAAAATTAATTCTTTTGGTCCATGAACATGGGTTGTCTTTCCATTTGTTTGTGTCCTTTTCAATTTCTGTCATCAATGTTTTGTAGTTTTCATTGTAGAGGTATTTAACTTGCTTGATTAAATTTATCCCTAGGTACTGTTTTTGGTACCAGTTACAAATGAGATTGCTTTCTTGATTTCTTTTTCAGCTAGTAATAGTTCACTACTGGTATATAGAAACACTTGAACTTCTGGGCTCAGGTGACCCATCACCTCAAAATCAAATAAAAAACTGATTTTTGTATGTTGATTTTGTATCCTGCAACTTTCCTGAATTCATTCATTAGTTCTAATAATTTTTTGGTAGAATCTTTTTCTATATGATCATGACAACTGCAAAAAGGGACAGTTTGACTTTCTCTTTTCCAATTTAAATGCCTTTTATTTCTTTCTCTTGACTGATTGCTCTGGCTAGTACTTCCAGTACTGTCTTGAATAAGAGTGGTGATAGTGGGCATCTTTGTCTTATTTTAGTGCTTAGAAGAAAGGCTTTCACCTTTTACCCATTCAGTGTGATGTTACTGTGGATTTGTCATACGGTACCTTTATTCTGTTGAGGTATGTTCACACTGTATATAGTTGGTCAAGAATTTTTATCATAAAGAGGTGTTGAATTTTATCAAGTGCTTTTTCTTTATTGAGAGGATTATATGGTTTTGTCTTTCATTCTGTTGACATGAGCATCATACTTACTGATTTGCATATGTTGAACCATCGTTGCATCTCTGGGTTGAATCTGACTTGATCGTGGTGTAGTATCTTTTTGATGTGTTGCTGGATTTGGTTTATTAGTATTGCTGAGAATTTTTACATCTGTATTCATCTGGAATATTGACTTGTTTTATTTTTTTGTTATATGTTTGTCTAATTTTTGTATCAGGATGATACCAATTTCATAGAATTAGTTAAGAATAATTTTCTCCTCTTCAATTTTTTTGAATAGTTTGAGAAGAACTGATATTAGTTCCTTTTCATAAGTTTGAAGAATTTAGCAGTAAAGCCATCTGGTCCTGGACCTTTCTTTGCTGGAAGACTTTTTATTACTGATTCAATCTTGTGACTCATTATTGGTCTGTTTAGGTTTTCTATTTCTTTTTTTTTTTTTAATTATCTATTTTAAGACCCACTGTAGGTTTTCTCTTTCTTCCTGGTTCAATCTTGGAAGGTTGTATGTGTCCAGGAATTTATCCATTTCCTCTAGGTTTTTTTTTTTTTTTTTTTTTTTAAAAGAGACAGGGTCTCGCTATGTTGTCCAGGCTGGAGTGCAGTGGCTATTCATAGGCGCGATCCCACTACTGATCAGCACGGGAGTTTTGACCTGCTCCGTTTCCGACCTGGGCCAATTCATGCCTCCTTAGGCAACCTGGTGGTCCCCCACTCCCAGGAGGTCACCATATTGATGCCGAACTTAGTGTGGATACCCAATCGGCATAGCGCACTAAAGTCCAGAACTCCTGGGCTCAAGCGATCCTCCAGCCTCAGCCTTCTGAGTAGCTGGGACTACAGGCATGCGCCACTGCACCCGGCTCCTCTAGGCTTTTCAATTTGTTACCTTTTAGTTGTTCCAAGTAGTCTCTGAAAATCCTTTCTTTTTCCTTTTTTTTTTTTTTAAAAGACAGCATCTCTCTGTTACTCAAGCTGGAGTGCAGTGGCATAATCTCAACTCACTGCAACCTCTGCCTTTTAGGTTCAAGTGATTCTGGTGCATCAGCCTCCTGAGTGGCTGGGACTACAGGTGTGTGCCACTGATTTTTTTTTTTTTAGTAGAGATGGGGTTTTGCCACGTTGCCCAGACTAGTCTTGAACTTCTGAGCTCAGGCAATCTGCCTGCCTTGACCTCCCAAAATGCTAGGATTACAAGTGTGAGTCACTGTGCCTGGTCTGTCCATGTATTTCTATAGTTTCAAAAATCCTCTTATTATTGATTTCTAGATTTATTCCATTGTAGTCTGAGAAAATACTTGGTATAATTTAGATTTTTTTAAAAAATTGTTGCATCTTGTTTTGTGGCCTAACATATGGTCTATCCTGGAGAATATTTCATGTGCTGATGAAAATAATGTGTATTCAGCAGCTGTTGGATAGAACGTTCTATAAATGTCAGGTTCATTTTGTCTGTGGTACTGTTTGTTTATTTATTTATTTTAAAATATAGGATCTAACTCTGTTGTCCAGGCTGGAGTGCAGTGGCGTGATCACAACTTACTGTAGCCTGAAACTTCTGGACTCCTGCCTCAGATTTCTGAGAGCTGGGAATACATGTGCACACCACCATGTCTGGCTAATTTTTAAATTTTTGGTAGAGATGAGATCTTGCTATGTTGCTCTGGCTAGTTTCAAACTCCTGGCTTCGAGTTATCCTCCTGCTTCTGCCTCCCAAAGTGCTGAGATTATAGGTGTGAGTTACCATGCTGGGCCTCTAAAGTTTAAATCTAATGTTTTGGCTGGGCATGGTGGCTCACACCTATAATTCTAGCACTTTGGGAGGCTGAGGTGGGAGGATTGCTTGAGGCCAGGAGTTTAAGACCAGCCAGGGCAACAAGTAAGACTCCATCTCTAAATAAAACAGTGTTGGGTGCATGTGTATTCAGAATTGTTATATTCTCTTACTGAATTGATTGCTTTATTATTAATGACATTCTTTGTCTCTTTTTAGTTTTTTTTTGCCTTACACTGTCATGAACTCTTTTTAGGTGTCATATAAAGTCTGTTTTATCTGATATAATATAGCGAATCCTGTTAGCTTTTAGTTTCTGCTTGTGTGGAATATCTTTTTCCATCACTTCGCTTTCAGTCTATGTGTGTCTTTACAGGTGAAGTGAGTTTCTTGTAGGTAGCATATAGTTTGGTCATTTTTTTTTATCCCTTAATCCAGTGTGTATCTTTTAACTGGAGAATTTAATATGTTTACATTCTAGATTAGCCTTGATAAATAAGAACTTATTCCTCTCATTTCACTAATTGTTTTTCCTTTTTTTTCCTACTGCCAAGCTTTACACATGTTTTGTTTCTTCCTTCCTTTCTTTTCTTTTCTTTTTCTTTTTTTTTTTTTTATAACAGAGTCTCGTTCTGTCACCAGGTGCCAGGCTGGAGTGCAGTGGCATGATCTTGGCTCACTGCAACCTCCGCCTCCCACATTCAAGCAATTCTCCTGCCTCAGCCTCCTGAGTAGCTGGGACTTCAGGCATGTGCCACCACACCCAGCTAATTTTTGTATTTTAGTAGACACAGGGTTTCACTACGTTGGCAAGGATGATCTTCATCTCGTGACTTTGTGATCTGCCCACCTCAGCCTCCCAAAGTGCTGGGATTACAGACGTGAGCCACTGCGCCCGGCCTCTTTCTTCCTTTCTTATTGTTTATCATTGTGGTTTGTTGGTTTCCTGTAGTGGTAACATTTGAACCGATGCATTCTTTTTCTCATTTGTGTATCTGCTCTTCAAGTGAGTTTTACACTTGTGTTTTCATGATAGTAGATATTGTCCTTTTGTTTCCAGGTATAGGATACCTTTAAGCATTTCTTGAAGGGCCAGTCCAGTGGTGATGAATTCTTTCAGTTTTTACTTGTCTGAAAAAGACATTATTTCTACTTTATTTTTGAAGGATAGCTTTACTGTGTATAGTATTCTTGGCTCACAGGTTTTTGTTTTGTTTTTTTTTCTTCCTTTTTTTAGCACTTGAAATATTCATCCCATTCTCTCCTGTGCTGTGTGATTTCTGCTGAGAAATCCACTGTAAGCCTGATGGGGAATTCCAATACATGTAACTTGATGCTTTTCTCTTGCTGTTTTTAGAATTCTTTTCTGTCTTTGACTTTTTACAGTTTGACTATAATATACCTTGGAGAAGATCTTTTGGCTAGAATCTATTTGAAGATCTTTGAGCTTCTTGTATCTGCTATTATTTTATTTAATAGGTTTTCTACATCTTTGCTCATCTCTTTCTAGAACTCCTGTAATTCAACATTTGGTTGCTTTGTGGTTTTCCTTATGTCACACAAGCTTTCTTTATTCTTATTTCTTTTCTTTCTTTATTTTTTTTGGCCTGATTGGCCAAAGTTCTTCAGGTTCTGAAATTTTTCTGCTTGATCTAGTCTGCTGTTGAAGCTCTTGGTTGCATTTTAAAAATTTCATTCATTAAACTCTTCAGTTCTAGGATTTCTGTTTGTTTTTTTTTAAATGATGTCTTCTTGTTGAATATCTCATTCAGGTTATGAATTGTTTTTCCAATTTCTTTGTATTTTTAATCTGTGTTTGCTGGTATCTCACTGAGTTCGTTTGTTTGTTCGTTTGTTCCTTCCTTCCTTCCTTCCTCGTATCTTTTTTCTTTTCTCTCCTTTTCCTTTTTCTTTTTCTCTTTCCTTCCTCCCTCCCTCCCTCCTTCCCTCCGTCCCTTCTTTCTTTCTTTTCTTTTTTCTTCCTTTCCTTTGCCTTTGCCTTTCCCCTTTCCTTTCCTTTCCTTTTCTTCTCCCTCTCTCTCTCCCTCTCCATCTCCCCCTCCCTCTTCTCCTCCCCTCCTCCTCCCCCTCCGTTTCCCCCTCCCCCTCCCCCAGTCTGGATAGAGTGCAGTGGCACCATCTCAGCTCACTACAAACTCTACCTCCTGGGTTCAAATAATTCTCCTGGGTTCAATCAGTTCTCCAGCCTCCTGAGTAGCTGGGATTACAGGCATGCACCACCACACCTGGCTAATTTTTGTATTTTTTTTTTTAGTAGAGATGGGGTTTCACCATGTTGGTCGGGCTGGTCCCAGACTCCTGACCTCATGATCTGCCCGCCTTGGCCTCCCAAAGTGCTGGGATTACAGGCGTAAGCCACCACGCCTGGCCTCCCTCCCCTCCCCTGCCTTCTTTGTTTTTTTTGATGTTGTTGTTTGTTTTTGTTGTAGTTTGTTTTTTATTTTGTTGTTTGTTTTTGAGACAGAGTTTCATCCTTGTTTCCCAGGCTGGATTGCAATGGCGGGGTCTTGGCTCACTGCAGCCTCCACCTCCAGGGTTCAACTGATTCTCCTGAGGCAGGAGAATCAGGTGCCCACGACCCTGCCCAGCTGATTTTTTTTTTTTTTTTTAATATTTTTAATAGAGACAGGGTTTCACCATGTTGGCCAGGCTGGTCTTGAACTCCTGACCTCAGGTGATCTGCCTGCCTCGGCCTTCCGAAGTGCTGGGATTACAGGTGTGAGCCACTGCACCTGGCCTGAGTTTCTTTAATATCACTATTTTTTATTAGCACAAACACATTTCTTAATGAACTAAAGGGATGATCCCAATTAAACCAACAGTTTGAAATAGTTGCATGTAAAATGTTTGTGATAAAAATAATTGAACATAGTAATAAATAATGGAAATGATATGGAGATTTGCTTATTGAAATGAATTGTTCGTCATTGTAACTAATACCTGTCCCAAAGGATGATGGAATTTTTGTTCCACTTTTTCATAGATGTGAGTACAGGTGACATTGATTGTTCATGACACAATCTACCACTAATTTCCTATCTTTCAGTTTTCTTGTTACTTTGCTTTTCTTCCAATCATGTTTCTGAACCAATGCATTATCTGTAAAGTTGCAGACAGTCTGGGTTTTTCTGCCATTAGCTGTAGTTTCTTCAGACTTCTCTTCCAGGCCACAAGAAGACTGTTACTTTCAAGATGATCTGCTTCATATGATGAGGTTTTTGCCATCATAAGATGACACTATTTGGCCTGGCCATTGCATCCATTTATTGTAGAGTTATTCCCACTCCTGGTTCCTTCATGTATTCATCAAAGCCTTTGCCTTCCACTGGGTGCCATCATCCTTCCAGCTGCTGAATTGCAGCAATGGTGGGCACAGCAGATATGCAGAGTAGGCAGAGCAGGGCATGGTATAAGGAGCATGCTGCCTTAATGTCATTGTTTTGAATTCTTTTTTTTTTTGGACGGAATTTCACTCTGTTGCCTGGGCTGGAGTGCAGTGGTATGATCTTGGCTCACTACAACCTCCACCTCCCAGGTTCAAGCGATTCTCCTGCCTCAGCCTCCCAAGTAGCTGGGATTACAGGTGTCTGCCACTACACTCAGCTAATTTTTTGTATTTTTAGTAGAGTCAGGGTTTCACCATGTTGGCCAGGCTGGTCTCAAACTCCTGACCTCATGATTCGCCTGCCTCAGCCTCTCAAAGTGCTGAGATTACAGGTGTGAGCCACTGCATCTGGCCCATTGTTTCTTTTTTTTTTTGCACTTCACCCTGTCACCAGGCTGGAATGCAGTGGCACAATCTCGGCTCACTGCAACCTCTGCCTCCCGGGTTCAAGCGATTCTCCTGCCTCAGCCTCCTGAGTAGCTGGGACTACAGGCATGTGCCACCATACCTGGCTAATTTTTGTATTTTTAGGAGAGACGGGGTTTCACCACGTTGGCCAGGATGGTCTTGATCTCCTGACCTCATGATCTGCCTGCCTTGGCCTCCCAAAGTGCTGGGATTACAGATGTGAGCCGCCACACCTGGCCTCATTGTTTTGAATTCTTTTTCAGGCATTTCATAAATTTTACTTTCTTTGGGATCCATTACTGCAGAATGATTGTGTTCCTTTGGAGGTGTCATGTTTCCTTGCTTCTTTGTGTTTCTTTGTGTCCTTACATTAATATCTGCACATCTGGTGTAATGGTCACTTTTTTCAGATTTATCAATTGATTTTGGAGGGAAATTTTTTTTTCTATAGATATATCTATAGTGTTGGTTGGGTAGGATGCTTTAGCTTTGATTCTGGGTGGGTTCAGTAGTATAGTCTCTGTGATCTCTTTGTCTGTAATCAGTGTCACTTGTGTGTATGAGTTCCTCAGTGACTTAGACTGCTTGTTATTGGAGGCTGTGGTGAAGCTTTTTTTGGGATGGGGACATTAGTTAGTCTGGTCCCTGGCACCAGTGGTGGTGACAGGGGATAGGGTGGTCCTGTCCTCAGGCCCCTGAATGGTGTGTGTAGGCACCAGAAGGGGTGATAGGATGGAGTGTTCTGATCCCCATATGATGTCTGCAGGGGCTGGCAGCATTGGTGAGCCTGTCCTCAGGTTCCTCAATGATGTATGCAGGTACCAGCTACAGCGGGTGGGGCCAGCATGACCTCAGGCCCAAGGATGGTGTGTGGGCACCCATGGTGGTGGGTGGGGTGGATTGACTCCTAGTCCCCCAGATATGTGTGGATGCTGGTGGTGTCAGTGGCTGCTATTCTTATAATTATACAAGTAATGTATGCTCATTGTGGAAATTTTGGAGAAATTAGAAAAGTAGTATATAATAAGAAAAATTAAAAGTCTCCTTTATTCCATCCATTAATGGAATTAGTCTCTAGTGTATTTCTCCATAATGTGCATGTAACTCTGTGTCTGTTCTTCCCCTTTATGTTATTCTGTGTGTGAACATTTTCCAGTCTCATGATTTCTAGGGGTTCCTCTGAAGTTAATGATGGGTAGTAATTTAGAGTTTAGGTGAGTTTTGGTGTTTTTGGTACTGTAACTAATGCCATAGTATGTACTGGCATGTGCCTGGGAGGAAGGACGAGTGGTCTGGGGAGGTGTAAAGTTTTGATGAGGAAGCCCATTAAGGGGTAGGCTTCCAAGTGGACACCCCAGTGTATTATTTTCTGCCTCTTCTTCTTTCTTGATTCAAGAGAAGTGTTCTCCAATAGAAGTAGAATGCAGGTCATGTATGTTGTTTCAAATTTTTTTTCATTTTGTTTTTGTTGTTGTTGTTGTTTTGAGACAGGGTCTCACTCTGTTGCCCAGGCTGGTCTGGAATTCCTAGGCTCAAGCAATCCTCCTGCCCCAGGCTTGCAAGTATCTGGGGCTACAGGTGTGTGCCAGTGTGCCTGGCTTCATTTCAGATCTTTTTAGAGCCACATTAAAAATGTAAACAGAAAAAAAAATGTAAAAAGAGAGCTGAGCATAGTGGCTTATGCCTGTAATCCCAGCTACTTGGGAGGCTGAGGTGGGAGGCCAGGAGTTGGAGTCCAGCCTGGGCAACATAGTGAGACACTATCTCAAAAACAAAAGTAAAAGGAAACAGGTGAATTTATATTTAAAAATATATTTTATTTAACCCATATAAATATTTTCAATACGTAATCAGTATAAAATTATAAGATATTGTACATTCTCTTTTACAAGATTTTTTTTTGAGACGGAGTTTCATTCTTGTTGCCCAGGCTAGAGTGCAGTGGCACGATCTCGGCTCACCGGAACCTCTGCCTCCTGTGTTCAAGCGATTCTCCTGCCTCAGCCTCCAGAGTAGCTGGAATTACAGGCATGCACCACCACATCCGGCTAATTTTGTATTTTTAGTAGAGATGGGGTTTCGCCATGTTGGTCAGGCTAGTCTCGAACTCCCAACCTCAGATTTGCCTGCCTCAGCTCCCAAAGGGCTAGAATTACAGGTGTGAGCCATCACTTCCAGCTTACAAGATTTTTTAAAACTAAATCTTTAAAGCCCCATGTATAGTTTATACTTGCAGCACATCTCATTTCAGATGCACGATTTTCACCAGAATACTTGATCTGTGTTTAGATTTCATAAAATTTGCGTTTGAAAAAGGAGGTCGGCATATCCAAGTTATTCGCTTCAGTTGCTATAGCCATATTCAGTAGCTCTGAGACCAGTAAGGGCTCCCAGAACCAGCCCTTAGCCCAGGGTGTAGGGGTGGAGATGGGAGTTCTGTTCACAGGTGACACTCTTAGGTCTAGAGTGGCTACTGGAGGGCTTCAGGCCTCAGGCTTTAGACTGTGTTTATCTAATAGGCCCAGGGGAGCCTTTAAAAGTTACGGAGCTAGACAGTGACACTATAACAGTTATTTAGGAGGATAAATTTGGCCATGCCTGGGGGTCAGATGGAAGTGGAGACAGGAATCCGTGGGAGCAGACTGCAGGAATTCAAGGCCTAGAGGGGTGGTGGGAATGAAGGGGCCTGGGAACCAGGGGTGGGCAAGGAGGGACCCCGGACTCTGAGTTAAGCCTGAAGAAATGGAAGAGAAGATGGGCTTGGCAGAGATGCCTTAAAATTGAAGTGATAAGGCTGGGTACAGTGGCTCACACTTGTAATCCCAACACTTTGGGAAGCCGAGGTGGGTGGATCATGAGGTAAGGAGTTTGAGACCAGCCTGACCAATGTGGTGAAACCCCATCTCTACTAAAAATACAAAAATTAGCTGGGTGTGGTGGTAGGTGCCTGTAATCCCAGTTACTCGGGAGGCTGAGGCAGGAGAATCGCTTGAACTCAGGAGGCGGAGGTTGCAGTGAGCCAAGATCTCGCCATTGCACTCCAGCCTGAGCAACAAGAGTGAGACTGTCTCAAAAAAAAAAAAAAAAAAGGAAATAAAGCAGATTTTACCACATATCTATTGGAATCTTCCAACCCCAAATTATCACTGTTTTAAATATTCCTGGGGGCTGGGTGCAGCTGCTGATGCCTGTAATCCCACCACTTTGGGAGGCCGAGGCAGGCAGGCAGATCATTTGAGCTCAGGAGTTCAGGACCAACCTGACCAACATAGTGAAACCCTATCTCTACTAAAATTACAAAAATTAGCCAGGTGTGGTGGCACGTACCTGTAATCCCAGCTGCTCAGGAGGCTGAGGCTTGAGAATCGCTTGAACCTAGGAGGTGGAGGTTGCAGTGAGCTGAGATCATGCCCCTGCACTCCAGCCTTGGCGACAGAGCAAGATTCTGTCTCAAAAAATAAACAAATAAAAAGATAAAAATAAATAAATATTTCTGGGGATTGGCAAGATGTAGTCCATGTGGGAATGGAATAATCATTTACTTTATTTATTTATTTGAGACTGGGTCTCACTCTGTTGCCTAGGCTGCAGTGCAATGGTACAATTAAAGCTCACTGAAGCCTCCACCTTCTGAGCTCAAGGGATCCTCTCACACCAGCTTCCTATGTAGCTGAGGCTACAGGCACAGGCTGCCATGCCCAGCTAATTTTTTGATTTTTTGTTGAGATGGGCTCCTTGTTATGTTGCCCAGGCTGGTCTTGATCTCCTGGGCTCAGGTGATTCTCTCACCTCAGCCTCTCAAAGTGCTGGGATTATAGGCGTGAGCCATTGCGCCTGGCCCACTTATTTTATTCTTTATATTTTTATTCCATTATTTAGTAATATGTTTACTTTGGAAAATTTGAAAAACACAAATAAAAGGGAAGGGCACCCTGCCTCCGAAGCTCTCAGAGCAGCTTTCACTATGAGCATTGTTTTGGGGTATGTCCTACAAGCTTTTATTTATTTTTTTTGTTTTGAGAGAGTCTTGCTCTGTCACCCAGGCTGCAGTGCAGTGGCATAATCTTGGCTCACTGCAACCTCCGCCTCTCAGGTTTGAGTGATTCTCGTGCCTCAGCCTCTGGAGTAGCTGGGATTACAGGTGCTTGCCACCACGCCCGGCTAATATTTGTATTTTTAGTAGAGACGGGGTTTCTTCATATTGTCCAGGCTGGTCTTAAACGCCTGACTTCAAGCAATCCACTCACCTCGGCCTCCCAAAGTACTGGGATTACAAGTGGAAACCACCATGCCCGGCCAAAAAGCAATTTTTATTGTCCTTATTTTATCTACTCATCCATTTGCATTTTCCAACAATATTTTGTGATGAAAAATCTTTTTAAAAATTTTAGGGAGATTGCTTAAATCTATTTGCCATAAAAACCACCTGTTCTAATGGCACAATGATTTTTTGTAAATGTACAAGTTGGATGATATAAAAACTTTAAACATGCCAAAAAGTTGAAAGAAATGCATAGGGAACAGCCACATACCCACCATCTCGATTACACAACTAATATGTTGTTAAATTTGTGTTTTTATTATCTAGTCTCTTTCTTCTTCTTCTTCTTTCTTTCTTCTTTCTTCTTTTCCTTCCTTCCTTTTTCTTCTTTCTTATTCTTCAAGACCTAGTCTCACTCTGTCACCCAGGCTGGAGTGCAGTTGTGCGATCTTGGTTTTCTGTAACCTCTGCCTCCCAGGATCAAGCGATTCTCCTGCCTCAGCCTCCCGAGTAGCTGGGATTACAGGCGTGTGCTACTGTGCCTGGCTAATTTTTGTATTTTTAGTAGAGATGGGGTTTTACCATGGTGGCCAGGCTGGTCTTGAACTCCTGACCTCAAGTAATCTGCTCACCTCGGCCTCCCCAAAGTGCTGGGATTACAGGTGTGAGCCCGTGCCTGGCACATTATCTAATCTCTTTCTATTCCTTCATCTATTTTTTTTTAAAATTTGAGACAGAGTTTCAGTCTCACCAGGCTGGAGGGCAGTGGTGTGATCTGAGCTCACTGCAACCTCTGCCTCCAGGGTTCAAGCGATTCTCCTCCTCAGCCTCCCAAGTAGCTGGGACTACAGGTGTACGCCATCATGTCCGGCTAATTTTTTGTATTTTAGTAGAGACGAGGTTTCACCATGTTGGCCAGGATGGTCTTGATCTCCTGACCTTGTGATCCATTGCCTTGCCCTCCCAAAGTGCTGGGATTACAGGCATGAGCCACCTCGCCTGACCCCTTCATCTATTAATCCAATTTTTAGAAATATGGAATTTTTTATGGAGGTGAAATTTACATAACTGTCAGTTAACCTTTTAAAGTGTACGGGTTGGTGGTATTTAGTGTACTATTTCAATCTCTGATCATATACATCCTAGTGGGTGGGAAGCAGTACCTTAATGTGGTTTTGATTTGCATTTCCCTGCTGACTAATGATGTTGAGCCTCTTTTCACGTGTTTGTTGACCATTTGTATATCTTCTTTGGAGAAATGCCCACTTTTTAATTGGATTGTTTGCCTTTCATCAATCCAATTTTTTAAAAAAGTATGTTTAGTTTTTTGTTTTATATGGCTATGATCATAACACATGCACATTTTATATCTGGTACTTTTTGCTGAACATGGAAGATCAGCATTTTTGGCCAGGTGCAGTGGTTCACACCTGTAATCCCAGCATTTTGGGAGGCTGAGGCAGGAGGATCACTTGAGCCCAAGAGGTTGAGGCTTTAGTGAGCTGTGATCACACTACTACATTTCAGCCTGGGCGACAGAGATGTCTCAAAAAAGATGAGCATTTTCTATTTAACTGGAGATTTCTGAAGAGCGGCAGGGCATTTTTTGAAATCCCTTGTGTTTTCTTGGGTTCCTGGGCCCTGCCTGGGTGGTGGGGTAGAAGCCAGTGCTGGGCAAGGCTGGTCACAGCTCAGGTGCATCCTCTCCTCCTCCCTCTGTACCTCATATGGATCTCCCGGCTCCGTGCAGAGGCCCCCAGTATGCAGGATGTGCACACCCCCGCCAGCAGCCCCCAGATGCCTTTGGACCGTCAGGAGTCCCCTGCCTCAGGTGAGAGCTTGGTCTCAGTCCCCACTCAGAGCCCTGTAGTCTTTGTGTCTGAGTGGATGGTGCATGGGGGTGGGGGTCATGGTTGGGTGCAGCCATGGCAGAGGGGAGAAGGATCCAGGGGATGGAGGAAGGTGGGTCCAACGTGGACAGGGCTGGAGGGGAGGAGCCAGTGGACGCAGTGTGTCTTTTGCTTCCTCTTCTTTCTAGACTCCAGAGGCCAGTGGTGGGCAGCCCAGGAGCACCCCTCAGCCCGGGGTGACCCCAGAGGTGACCAGGGCACCCACCTGTCAGCCCTGGGCCCCGCTCCCTCTGTGCTACAGTCCTCATACCAGCAACCCCTGCGGTCTGGCTCAGGGCCCCATGACTGCAGACATAGTCCTCATGGGTGCTGCCCCGATGGCCACACAGCGTCTCTCGGGCCACAGTGGCAAGGCTGCCCTATGGCCCCCTGTCAGCAGAGCAGGTGGGTGCTGGAGACAGGTCTTCCTCCTCCCCCATCAAAGAGGGAAGCGGGGGCCCCGTGGGTGAGCCAACATCTCTGCTCAGAGGTGGGCTGGGGCTGGGGTAGGTGCACAGAGCTCAGGAAGAGACACCCACACTTTCCTCCCCGGGCTGCCCGGAACGTGAGATCTTGGGGACTTGGCTTTCTGTGGCTGAGCTTCCTGATGTGCTGAGTGGGGACACAAATGCCTGCCTCGCCACAGAGTGTCAGCCTGTGGATACACAGCCTGAGACTCGGGGAAGGCGCTGGGTGTGATTCTAGCTCTCAGATCTAACCAGGCTCAGGGAACCCACAGTAAAGGCTGTCCAGGCCAGCCAGCTCCCCACAATCTTCCTAACGGCCCCAGACACTCCTGCCTGTGGATTGGCTCCAAGTCATCCCGCTCCCACCAGGTGCCCTCACTCTGCCCCTCCTTCTTCCATGGCCTGCCCTGGATGAATCACCAGTGTACTCTCTCTCTCTCAGACTGGGTGCTTATGTGCCCAGACTTTATGGCCAGTAGCCTGGGGGCAGTTCTCAGCTCAGCCACTCGCCAGCCATGTGCTGGTGACTTGGGCCACGTGACTTAACCTCTCTGATCTTGGCTTCCTCTTCCGAGAACTGGGAATAATGATAATGATGATGGGGTTCCTGTGAGGGTGAAGTGCATCAGAGCGTGCCTGGCACAGAGAGGGTGCCGGGCACCCTCCCTCCTGGCACCTGGTGGGTGGGTGTGGAGTAAATGGTGGGTTCCTTTGAACCTCCTCTTCCGCCCCGTCTCCCATCTGCTTCTGTTTTGTAACCCCCGCTGTGAACTGACATTTGCTCCGGCTTGGATGAATGTCCCCCTTCTTGGTTTTGTGGGCTGTGCAGCTGAGGCTCTGCCAGTTATGAGAAGCACAGCCACTGCTTGTGTTACGGTTGCCCTCCCTGGTAGCCGCTAAGAGTTGGTGGATGTAGGCAGAGATTGCGGCACACAAAATGGCCTGCCCTGCCTGCTGGGACACATCCTCTCCCACCTCGGTTCTCCCTCAGTCAGACCCCACCCTGGGGAGCCTCAGAGCCTGGGTCCTGGGATGCAGGGAGCATGGGGGCAGGTGGGGCAGTGAGGGGCTGTGCGATGTCTGCCTAGGTACGGGTGCTGCCCTGATGGCGTATCTGTTGCTGAGGGGCCCTATCACGCTGGTTGCACAAGGTCATACGGCGGAGACAGCGCTGGGAGCAGGCCCAGGTCAAGGGCAGTGGCTTCTACAGTAAGTGTCTGGCCTGTGTGAGGCAGGAGGCTGCTCAGTGTCACTGTGACCCAGGATCTTTGCCACTTTGGCCTTGGAGAAAGGAGATCCCTGCAAACCTGCCAGCCTGGGGCATCCTCTGAGGGGCACTGGGTTCCAAAGATGGGCCTGGACTGGAGTGGGGGGTTCATCCCACATTTTCCTGGCCTCTGGTCTCCCCTGGGCTGGGGTTCTGGTCCCTCGTCCTTCCTGCCATCCTCCCCATGGCAGCCCAGAGTCCCCAACAATGGCCAGACCCAGTGCCAACTTCCAAATCATGGGCTTCCTCTCCAGGTCCACCACATCCATCGGCCCCAGGCCCAGCAGAATGAGCCCACTGAGTGCCGGGGCTCCCAGTTTGGCTGTTGCTATGACAACGTGGCCTCTGCAGCCGGTCCTCTTGGGGAAGGCTGTGTGGGCCAGCCTAGTCATGGTGAGTGGATGCCCCCTCCTCCTTCCTGAGGTAGACTCTGCTCCCACCATTCCCCCAGGCCCCCACCCAGAGCCGAAGCCTTCCTACCGGCTCAGTTAGTCATTCATTCCTTCCACAAACATTTATTGAGTGCCTGCTAGGTGCCAGGCCAGAGGGCAGTGCCAAAGTGTTCTTGCATCCAGCAGTTTGTACCTGTGGCCTTCTGGCTGCTTCTGGGAACTGGGGAGGATGGGAGGTGGGGATCCCAAGGGGCTGGGAGGCCAGTCTCGTGCTTGGGAGTCAGCCCCTTCTGAGGCAGAGCCGGTGCAGGGCAGTTAGTGCTTGGATGGGCAGGGGTGCCCTGACCCTGCCTGGGATGTGGGCGTAGCAGGAGTTGAGTGCTGGAGGGAGGGTGGAGGCAGGGAGGACTTTGAGGTTGCAGCCCACGATGAATGAGTAGAGCTGCTGGGAACCATCACAAGGTCCTCAAAAGCCAGACCAGGGCTGTGGCCAGGGCTTGCAGGAGGCTGGGCACCTGCACGGGCACCCATGGTCATGTCTAAATGTGGAGAGATGCGTCAGGCCATGCTGGCAAGGGCTGTTGGAATGGCAGGCTGGGTGCTGGAGGTGGGCTCAGAGGCCAGTCAGTGCAGGGTCCTGGGGACAAGGGCAGGCCCTTGCTGGGCATCTTCACAGCCCCTGGGTGGCTCAGGCCTGTGTCCCTCTCACAAGCTAACCAGGCAGGGCCACCCTCTGGGCTCACTTTGTGTGCAGTCTGGTGGCAGGGAAGGCCAAGTGCCCAAAGGAGCCAGCCCCGAGAGCCCTGGCCCTGACCTCCCGGCGGCTTTAGCTGTGTGGGTGAAGGTTGCTGTGGCACCAGCCTGGGGCAGGTCTACACAGTGGACAGGCTCTGGTGGAATTGGCCTGCATCCCAGGACAAAATCAGACCCCCAGGCAGGGGTGTAGACGTGCTTTATAAATGGGGAAGGGTCTGCTTCCTGAGTTGGAGGCTGAGGGGATGGAGGTGCAGCCTGAGTACTGGGCACCTCAGTGACATATACCCACCCGTGCCCCACAGCCTATCCTGTGCAGTGCTTGCTGCCCAGCGCCCATGGCTCTTGCGCAGACTGGGCTGCCCGCTGGTACTTCGTCGCCTCTGTGGGCCGATGTAACCGCTTCTGGTATGGTGGCTGTCATGGCAATGCCAATAACTTTGCCTCGGAGCAAGACTGCATGAGCAGCTGCCAGCCTCTCCATGGGCCCCGCCATCCCCAGCCTGGGGCCTCTGGCCAGAGCACCCACACAGATGGTGGCGGCGGCAGTCCTGCAGGCCAGCAGGAACCCAGCCAGCACAGGACAGGCGCTGTGGTGCAGAGAAAGCCCTGGCCTTCTGGTGGTCTCTGGCGGCAAGACCAAAAGCCTGGGCCAGGGGAGGTCTCCCACAGGCAGGCCTTTGGAGAATGGCCTCAGGAGCAGGAGCTTGGGGCCAGGGTCCCTGGACTGGGCGGAGATGCCAGATGGCTAGTGCCACCCTTCCATAGCTCCTCTTACAGGTGAGCCCCGCCTTCCCCAGGTAGGGGGGGTCAGGATGCCGAGGCCAGGAGTGAGCCAGTTGGAGCTAAAGCCCTGAAGCCGGCCGGCCCTCCCTCCCCATCCATAACTTCTGTGTCTCCCAAGATCCCTTCCTGGTGGGCCTTATTGCCATCATTCTACAGATGGAGTAGCTGGGGCTTCAGAGACTTGAGTCTCCTCTGATGTCTAATAGACATCCATGCAGAGGTGGCTCTGGATTCTCCACCAGATCTCACCACTAAACTCCGTGGTCTGTCTGGCTGGAAAAGATTACTGGCTTCATGGCCTTTGGGAAATCACCCAACTTCTTTAAGCCTCAGTTTCTTGACCTGTAAAATGGCAACATTATCTCCTGCCCTGTATATTTCACAGGTGTGGGTTCTGTTCAAGATTACTCTTGGGACTGGGTCATATTAGTGAGGGATTTGGGAAGATTAAAAACATTATGTTCCACATGGGCAGAGTGTGTAGTTTAGCCCCCACGGGAACCTGATATGTGCCATCCCTCCCTACCTCTTCCCCTGGGCTTTGTACCTGCCTTGTTGCTGCTATAGAACAGGCTGATGCAGTGATGCAGGGGAGTCAGGGGTAGGTTGGGGAGGGTGGATCCTGAATTCATGGGCTTCTGGGGTTCTGCCTCCCATAGGGACCCTCTAGCCCCCGAAAGTGCCTGTGACCCACCCTGTCTGTCCTGGAACACACTGCTTAGGGTGGTTATGGGCCTGGTGCTCAGCCAGTCAGCAGCTCTCACTTCCCACCTCTCCAGGATTAGCTTGGCAGGTACAGAGCCCTCCTTGGTGCAGGCGGCTCTGGGACAGTTGGTACGGCTCTCCTGCCTAGACGACACTGCCCCAGAATTCCAGGCTGCCTGGCAGAAAGATGGCCAGCCCATCTCCTCTGACAGGTGGGTGACAGCCTCTCTACCTCCCCGACAGGTGTGTGATAGCCCCCCACTTTCCCTGATAGGTGGGTGACAACCCCCCCACCTCCCCTGACAGATGTGTGACTGCCCCCCCACCTCCCCTGACAGGTGTGTGATAGCCCCCCACCTCCCCTGATAGTTGTGACAACCCCTCCACTTCCCCTGATACGTGTGACAACTCCCCCATCTCCCCTGACAGGTGTGTGACAGTCCACCCACCTCCCAAGACAGGTGTGTGTGTGACAGCACCCCCACCTCCCCTGACAGGTGTGTGACAGCCCCCCCACCTCCTGATGGGTGACAGCCCCCCCACCTCCCCTGACGGGTGACAGCACCCCCTCCTCCCCTGACGGGTGACAGCACCCCCACCTCCTCTGACAGGTGTGTGACAGCACCCCACCTCCCCTGGCAGGTGTGTGTGACCTCCCCCCACCTCCCCTGACAGGTGTGAATGACTGCCCTCACCTCCTTTGACAGGTGTGACAGCTCCTCCACCTCCTCTGACAGGTGTGACAGCCTTCCCTGAAGTAGTACCCCAGCCTCACCTGGGTTGGGAGGGTGCTCTGTGGGCTCTGGCCCCCTCTGGCAGGAGCACAGAGGCTGAGGGAAGACTCAGGCGCAGAGCTCATAGGTACCCCCCCCGGCCCCCACCCAGGCACAGGCTGCAACCCGATGGCTCCCTGATCATCCACCCCCTGCAGGCAGAGGACGCGGGCACCTACAGCTGTGGCAGCACCCGGCCAGGCCACAACTCTCAGAAGATCCAGCTTCGCATCATAGGTCTCTGCCCCCACCCCATCCACCAGTGCGTTCTCAGGAGCCCCAGAGAAGGAAGGCCAGGATGGGGGGCCTGAGCTAGGGCTGTCACTCACTAAAGGGGCCCAGGGTGTCTCTCTAGGTCAATTCCTCCTGGTGGTAGGGACCACCCTGTGGCCCTCATTTCTCCATAGTCCCTGCTGGTCTTATGGCCCACCCTTCCTTTCCCTCCCTTTTCCCCACAGCTCACACCTTGTTTCTCCTGGCCTCATGACAGGGGGTGACGTGGCCGTGCTGTCTGAGGCTGAGCTGAGCCACTTCTCTCAGCCCAGGAACCCACCTCAGGACTTCGGCCAAGGTGGCGCTGCTGGGGTCCTGCGGGTCATCCCCTCCTCACACCCACAGCCTGCAAACTGGTAAGAGCTCAGCAATGCCATCTTGCCCTCCTCGACCCGAGGGCCAGGGCCGATGCTCTCAGTGGGTGGGGAGGGGAAGGTATGTGCTGTGACCAGGCCTTGCTGGCCCCTGCTCAGGGCTCTGGGAGGCCAGGCCTAGTAAAACAGAGCTGGGCCTCTTGAGGAAGAAGCTTCTGGGAACAGTGCAGTTCCATAGGCTCAGGACTCAGGAACTGAGGAAGGGAAGGACGCCCAGAACTAGAGGGCCAGAGCTGGCTTCTTTGGGGAGTATCTTGAGCTGGCCTTGAGGAATGGTTCAGTTTGCAGAGGGGGTGTCTAAGTCAAAGAGCTAGGGGAAAATGTGCAGGGTGAGGGTGACAGATGGGGATCCTGGCAGGTGGGTGTGTCTTGCCATGGTGGATGGGTAGGGAGCAGTGGGGGCAGCAGGGGTGGGGGCACCTTTAGCCTTCACCCCAGGTAATTATTGACAGTTTTCTAAACAGAACAAGGTGGGAGAGGATTTTTAGGAAGCGGAATCTGGCTAGAAAGGGAGAAGGGGCCACCAGGCTTGTGCAGAGGTCCCCATGGGAGTCAGGGGGTGGGACAGGAGCAAGGGCCCCTCATGCTGTGGGCTGCTTGTTTGGCAGGCTGCGTTTGGACCAGAACCAGCCCCAGGTGGTGGACAGCAGTCCAGGCCAGCAGATCCGGCTGACCTGCCGCGCCAAAGGCTTCCCACCCCCAACCATTGAGTGGCAGAGAGATGGGCACCCTGTCTCTTCTCCCAGGTTTATTTGACTCCTCTCCTCTTCCTCCTATTCTGCCTCCAGCCCCACCTTATCCTATGGAGGCCACCAGGGAAGGGAGTGCTTGGGCATCACCATGGCCAGTCCTGAGCTGGACTGCAGGGCCTCTTGAGAGATGGAGCAGTTGGGCAAAGGGCTCCTTGGGTTGGCTAACATTTGAGTCTCTGAGCCTTTCCAGAATGTGATTAGTGGACAGAAATAAGAGGCCAGCTAACAGAGGTGGTAGCTGGAGGAGGAAATGGAGTCAGAACACATTTACAGCTGTAATCATCATCGCTACCCTTTACTGAGTGGGCACTGAGTGTGAGGCTTGTTCTGTATCGCATGACCTGCCAAAAAGCCATATTGAGTAGGTGATGTTTTTCCCCACTTTACACACAGAAGCTTATCACACAGCTTATAAGCAGCAGAACCAGTATTTGTCCCAGTAAGTGAGCATAGCAAAAACTAGAAACCCAAACCAAAATTTTGTATCACGAAGCTTGAAATGATTTATATTTTAAGCTTAAAAGCCAGACAGTTTTGGCCAGGTGCAGTGGCTCACACCTGTAATTCCAGCACTTTGGGAGGCCAAGGTGGGTGGATCACGAGGCCAGGAGTTCAAGACCAGCCTGGCCAAGATGCTGAAACCCCGTCTCTACTAAACATACAAAAATTAGCCAGCCATGGTGGCAAGCACCTGTAATCTCAGCTAGTTGGGAGGCTGAGACAGGAGAATCACTTGAACCCGGGACACAGGTTGCAGTGAGCTGAGATCACGCCACTACACTCCAGCCTGGGCGACAGAGCAAGATTGTCTCAAAAAAAAAAAAAAAAAAGACATTTTCAAATGAAAGTGCCAGCAGCTGCAGGTGTAAAGTCAGGCCAAATGGTCCTTCTGTCAGACCCCAGTGAACACTAGGGGATGCTTAGCCTCTCACCAGGGACCTGGAAGACCTTATGTTCCCTCCCTGCCTCTATGCTCAAGGGACAGAGCTGGAGGAGAGGGGAGGCCGCCCCTTGGGCTGGAGCCAACTGGCTGTACTTGGTCTCCAGACACCAGCTGCAGCCTGATGGCTCCCTGTTCATCAGCCAAGTGGCTGTAGAAGATGGCGGCTTTTACACCTGTGTCGCTTTCAACGGGCAGGACCGAGACCAGCGATGGGTCCAGCTCAGAGTTCTGGGTAAAGTCGCAGTCCTGAGGTGCCTTTGAGGTCAGGTGGCATGGGTAGGGCAGGATCTTCAGAGTGGCTGACAATGTCTCGTCCTTGTGCCCAGGGGAGCTGACAATCTCAGGAATGCCTCCTACTGTGACAGTGCCTGAAGGTGACACTGCCAGGCTGTTGTGTGTGGTAGCAGGAGAAAGTGTGAACATCAGGTGGTCCAGGTAAAGGCTCTATTCCAAGCTTCCCCTGCCCCCAGACCTTCACAACCTCAGGTGTGGGTGTCCACTTTTCTGCCAGGGATGTCACTGTCGCCACTGCCCCCACTGTCCTTCCATTCCTGCTTCCAGGCCTGGTGCCAGGGGAGAGGGCTGCAGCACAGTTATCCCTACACAGCACAGCCCTGTAGGACCACTGGCTCTCTGCTGGTTGTGCTACGCTAGAGTTTCCTAACCTCAGCACCACTCATAGTGTGGAGCTGGTAAGTTTTGGTTGCTAAGGGCTGGCCTGTGCTTTGCAGGATGTTGAGCAGCACCCAGGGCATCTAGCCACTAGATGCCAGGAGCACCCTCCCCAAAGTCATGACAATAAAGACTATCTCCAGACCCACTGCCAAATGTCCCCTGGTGGCAAAATATCTCCTGAGGGTGTGAACTATTGGACTATACTCAGCTTTGGGGACTTCAGTGGTCTTTTACCCTAGATCAGTTGGTTTTTTATTTGTCCTTTCATTAAGTAGACATTCTTGTCCCCTCCCTCCCTGTAATGTGTCAGGACTAGGCTAGGTTCTGGGGATCCTGGGGTCACCTGAGCCCCAGGGCACTTCTGGGCAGATGGCCCAGTGTTCCAGGAGCTCCAGATGTGTTTTCCTTCAAGTACTGTCTGTGCGCAGAAGAGTGAGGCTGCTTCAGGTCTGGGAGAGTCAAGGAAGGGTGGGCCAGGAAATGACTTTGGCTGTACTTTAATAGCTGAGGATGGCAAAGGATGTTCTTGGTAGAGAAAGCAGCCAGTGCCAAAGGTGGGCATTTGAGATGGACGCCAGGATGGAAACTGGCCTGAGCATTGGTGGGGAGGGGTGATGGAGTTGTGGAGGGCATCTGAGTCTTGTGTGGCCTTGAGCCCAGGAAGGCAGGGGGAGCTGGTGGCGGTTTCCCTGCTGGTGTGCTCGGGCCAGCCCTCCCTTGATCAGCCTGTCAGGCCTGCTTCTCCACGTTGGCCTCTCCTGGATCCTTCCAGCAGCAAACGTGCTCCCCTCTTCAGAACCACCTTCCTGTGAGTTAGTATGTCCCTGCAGACCCTATGCGGACATGGCATCCCCTTCCCAGCTGTCCATGTGGGTTGCCTCTGCCTGTTTACCTCCCTACTCACTTCTCAGGCCCTGCAGTGGGGCCACACATTAGCCCCATCCTGACCAAGGCCATTGCCTCTCTCCCTCACTCTGCTGGACACCTCGAAGTCTTTACGCGACCCGTAGTGTTGTTCTGTTGACCATATGCTCCTTGAAATTCTCTCTTCCCTCAGCTGTGGGAAGCCACTGTCTTCTGGTGTGCCTCAGGGCCTGTCCTCAGTCCTTGGTTGCTCACTGTGTGACTTGGACAACCTCACAGACATGGTACTTTGCTGTGTCAGTGTGATGCTGATACTTTATCTGGGTCTGCACTCTTGAGCTCCAGACTTCAAATCTGAGGCTTCCTGCTATCTCACAGGCACCCCAAATTTGAAATGGCAGAAAATAACTTCACCATTCACCTTGGCCTTGGATCTCCCAAGGTTGAAGGGGTACCAGCATCACCCAGTAACCCAAGCTAGAAACCTTGGTCATTCTTGATTTCTCCCTCTTCTCCACCTGTTTGCCCTCAAGGGGAGAATGGTTGGCTCTGGAATGGCCAGCTCTGGAATGGCCTTTGATTACCTCCTGCCTCTGTCTCCCAGGCCTCCAGAGGCCCTTGACGACTCTCCCAGTGTCCTCTCTCCTCCAGGAACGGGCTACCTGTGCAAGCTGACGGCCACCGTGTCCACCAGTCTCCAGATGGCACGCTGCTGATTTACAACTTGCGGGCCAGGGATGAGGGCTCCTACACATGCAGCGCCTACCGGGGGAGCCAGGCAGTCAGCCACAGCACTGAGGTGAAGGTGGTCTCACCAGGTAGGAAAGGTCTATCTCTGGGGATGGGAAGGGCCTTCCCCAGTATATTTACTGGTTCTTGAGGGCTGGCTCTGCAGTCTGAGGGACTCTGGTTCGAATCCTGGCTCCCCCGTCAGTTGCTGGTAGTGTGACTTCAGGCAAGGGGCTTACCTTCCTGAGCCTCATTTTCCTCTGTCCAGTGGGGCTGCTCCACCACCCGAGAGGGCTGTAGTGGAGATGAAGGAAATGATGCTTTGCTGGGCCCCTGGAGATAGCTTAATAGATGTTAAGTGCATGCAGGACATTCAGACTCACCTATTTTGAGAAATATGACTGACTGGAAATTCATTATAAAACTTAAGGCAGATAGACCACTAAAATCTGTCCACTATAATCAGGGTGGCAAAAAGGTGGTCCTATGACTGAAAAGTACCTTGATGGCCATTTGACCATATAACCCAGAAAGGAAAGGGCAGGGATTCTCATCACCATTTTACAAATGAGACAGGTATCCAGACAGCATAAGTGGTGTTTCCACCAGTCACACAGCACATATGGCCTACCTGGGACTAGAGCCTATGTCTTTTGACTCCCCATATATTTTTCCCCCCCACCACGAAATTACCTGTACCTAAGTGAAATCTTGCATCATTTGATATTGTAGCCTTATATTTTCTAGCGACTATTCTATCATATTTCAACAAATCCGAATTCCCTATAAGATGCATTATTTTTGTACCAAGAAAAAAATGCTGTTAATGAAATGACACAATGCTGATAGCATCAATTAGGATACGGACCAACTTGAGAGATGTGAAAAAAAGTGCGTATCAGAACTGATGGAACAGACTATGGTTTTGTGTTCACACTTACAAGAGCTGGGTTCAAATAAGCCAGAGGGAAAGGGAAAGGGCTTTGCCCCCTGCCCCAGCCTGCTTCCCTTGTGTCCTTGGTTCTTGTTCACTGAGGGACTGGAGCAGAGCAGCACCTCAGGTCAAGCACCATTTCTCACAGGCCTGATAGAGACCTTGCGGGGGAGTATGCCAGGCTTGGAGGTGTCAGGGCCCTTCCTGCCTGGTCTTCTGGATGCCCCTGACAATCAGGGCTGCAGTGCCACACCAGGAGCATGGTTACACTAAGAGGGGCAGGCCTGGCTGCCTCCTGGCTGCCAGGCTGAGGGTGAAGACTGGCTGGTATTAGAAGTTGAAGGTCTGTGGCTGAAATGTTGCCTTGTGAGTGGGACTGACATGTTGGGTTCCTATGATCTCTTTAGGCATCAATTGGGACTCACCTCCCCAGGGCCCCGATCCGTGCTTGGCATGACTAGGTGCTCATGTTGTGGCAGAAAACGGCGCCCAGCAGCTTTTTCTTACCTGTTGCTCGGCGAGCGCGAGGGAGGGTTACAGGGTTCCTTCCTGCCACTTCACCAGCTGCCAGCTGGCCGCCTTGATCTCTGTCCAAGGCCTCAAGGCCTCGCTCTGCTCGTCTTGCTCTGCCCACTTGACCCGGCAGGCTGTGCTTGGCTGGCGCTACCAGCCCGGATCCCACGCCCACGGTGGCTCTGCACTCTCAGCACACCGCACAGGTGGCTTCCGCGCTGGGTGCTGGCGTATAGACCAGGGGAACATGGGGAACGTGGTGGCGCTCGAACATTCCGAGATGCCAGCAACCCCAGAGCCCTGAGGGGTTGACTAAGTGCCTGCCTGCACAAAATGATGGAATTACCCTGGCGAAAGCACCACACTCCAGGGACTACTTGTCACCTGTATCATGTCCAGAAAATTGACTGTCTACATAATCAAAGCTCTGAGACAAAAACCAAAATGCAGATTCACAGTGAGAAAGAGAACTGTTAAGAGGTCCTAGACATTATATTTGTGATTAGCTACAGATGGGATTATATGGGAAACCAAATTATAATGAGAAACTTGCCTGATGATACCTGGTTACCAAGCTGAAATGGTCTGATGAGATGTGTGTCCCAGATGGGACAGACAGCTTCAGACTGGCCACCCTTCTGAGGTCCTCCGCTGGCTGCTCTCACCTGTTCTTTTTTTTTTGCTGGTCACACAGCGTGAGACTGCCTCACTCTGCCCTACTCATGGTTGGGTGGCACACTGGAATTTCAGTGTTGGCACCAGGGTAGGAGGCCTTGGACTAGTCAGGCTGAGGTATAAGGGACATAGCTCTGCTGGGAGGACTTCTCCACATCCCTGTGAAGTAGGTGCCATTAATCCCATTTCACAGATGAAATATGCATGAAGGGCTTCAGCAACTTGCCCAGTTACCCAGCTGGCAGGTGGCAGAGCCTGGATTGAGCCCAGGCAGTCTGGGTCCAGAGCTAGTGTGCCTAATCACAATGCGGAGTTCCCACTATGATAGGTCTTGGGGCTATACCAGCTCAGACAGAGTTGATACCAAAGTTACAGATTTTTAGAAACAAAAAGTGCATTAATGGCTTTGCTAGCGATGTAAATTTAGTTAGTATTCTGGTTATACAAATATACCAAACCTTTGTAAGGTTGTTTGTTTGTTGCTAGGTACAGTCTTTTACTGGTATTTTGTGAGGAAACAAGGGGAGAGAAGAGAAAGAAAAGCTTTCTCTGGCTCCCTTAGGTCTGACTTCAGGGAAGGTACTGCTCTGGCTTAAGTCAGCTGGGTTTTAAGAACCCCTTCCAGAAAGAAGAGAGAGAGAGATGAAGCAGTAGAATGAAACTCTTAATAGGGAGTTAGTTAGGAGATACAGATGTTCCTAGTAAATTCAGAGGGAGAGAACACAAGGTCTTTGTTCTCAGTATATTAGAGTCACCGTTAGAGACTGTTTTCCTATTACCTTGTCTAATATGCATTGCTTCCTCTGGGGAAAATGAAAAACTGGAAGGATGAGGACCTAGGTGACTAAGATAAGCTGGTAATATTGAAGGGACAAAACTTTGATGGTTAGAGGAACCCAGCAGAGAAAAGGAAAAGATAACAACACAGCTCTTGCTAACTCAAAATTTTACTTGCAGCTGATCCTATCTGCTCTTCCAATCCAGAGGCCAAAGCAGTTGTCATTTAGCAATTCAGGTCTCAAAAGTAAGGAGTTAACATCAAGAGATGTTTAATCATCAGTCAATAAATATTTGGGAGTCCGGGAAGAGCTATTCACTGGGCTGAGGCCACAAATAATAATGGGAGGATCACTGCCATGTTGACGTGAGGCCAACAAACAGGTAGAAATCATCATCCCTCACAGAGTTTGTACATATGGGTGTTAAAAGGTTACAGGGTAAGTAAGTGCACTTTGTTTTGAATCTGGCAGTTATAATGCCGTGTTCCTTTGAATGAAATGAAATGGCAAGTGAGAATTTTCAGCATACACAGAGCTTCCTCACCACCTTCTCTCTCCCCTATTGTTCTGCAGCACCCACCGCCCAGGCCAGGGACCCTGGCAGGGAATGCATCGACCAGCCAGAGCTGGCCAACTGTGATTTGATCCTGCAGGCCCAGCTCTGTGGCAATGAATATTACTCCAGCTTCTGCTGTGCCAGCTGTTCCCGTTTCCAGCCTCACGCTCAGCCCATCTGGCAGTAGGGATGAAAGCTAGCTCCAGCCCCAATCCAAAATAGTTCATAGGGCTGGGGAGAAAGGATGATGGACTCTTGGCTTCCTCTCTGCCTGGCAAACAGAGTTATCTTCTGGAATACATTAGCCCTTTCAAAAACCCACCCAGTGTTTGTTTAGCCTAAACAGCAGCAAGTACCAGCTTCCCTCTGTAGCTTTTAGCAGTGTTTGCATCTCTGACATAAACATAGGCTGCTGTTGTCAAGAAGAGCAATCATCTGTTTGGATAAGAACAACTTTTACTTACTTTTTTTTTTTTTACAGGTTTCCTTTATAATTTCTGTTAGGACTACTCCAATGCCTTTTTTTTTTTTTTTTTTTGGAGACAGTTTCACTCTTGCTGCCCAGGCTGGAGTGCAATAGTGTGATCTTGCCTCACTGTAATCATCTCTGCCTCCCAGGTTCAAGTGATTCTCCTGTGTCAGCCTCTCAAGTAGCTGGGATTACAGATGCCCCACCAGCACGCCTAGCTAATTATTTTATATTATTTTTAGTAGAGATGGGGTTTCACCATGTTGGCCAGGCTGGTCTCAAACTCCTGACCTCAGGTGATCCGCCTGCCTTGGCCTCCCAAAGTGCTCGGATTACAGGTGTGAGCCACCACGTTCGGTTCGGCCATCAATGTGTTTTTTTCACCCCAAGACCGAGTTTTGCTCTTGTTGCCCAGGCTGGAGTACAATGGCGCAATCTCAGCTCACCATAAGCTCCGCCTCCCAGGTTCAACAAGTGATTCTCCTGCCTCAGCCTCCTGCGTAGCTGGGATTACAGGCATGCGCCACCACGCATGGCTAATTTTGTATTTTTAGTAGACATGGGGATTCTCCATGTTGGTCAGGCTGGTCTCAAACTCCTGACCTTAGGTGATCCGCCTGCCTTGGCCTCCCAAAGTGCTGGGATTACAGGCGTGAGCTCCCATGCCTGGCCCATCAATGGCATTTTAAAGCTAGCTATCAGGGCTCCACTTGATTTAAAGCTGGGCAGGGAGATGTGTAATGATTTCAAAAAGTTGTTAACACCTGTTTTATAAGGGGAATGCCAACTCCTGCTGTATCAGGAAAGTATTCTGTACTAGAAACAACCATAGTTCATTGTTCTAGTCTCTTTCACCCTTCTAGGCAATGCTGCAATCAGCTCTAAATCTGATGCAGAGGGTTAACAGTATAACCCTTGTTGGCAAAATGGAATAGATGCAAGACCTCAAATAGAGATTTGGGATGAAATAGCTGCAGGTAGCACTGTTACCAGAGCATGAAAGAACTGGAAAAGCTCCTTACATCATCGAGATGTTGGACCTTGAAGGACGCAAAGCTGGATGTGAAGGTTCATCTGACACCTGTATAAAGCAGCCTGCTCTGTACAGTGACAATGAAGAGCCCCTCTCTTCCTTAAGTAGGAATCTGTGAAGAAAAATTCTTGCTGCCAGAGAAAAATCAGACTGTTTTATTAAAAACAACAGCATTGGCAGGATGGAGATGATACCAATGGGGAAGGGTTGTGGGCAATGTAGTAACAGGGATATGGTTTCAGAAGTGGCTTGAGTTGGAAGACATCATTCTTCATCTCTCAGAACCTCTAATTCTTTTTGCTAAAACAAAAGGCATGAATTCTATCTATGAGCTTCCAAGTCCCTTTCCACTCTAACCTTCTACAAATCTTCCAGAAGACTGCCTAGTAGCAAAGCTTATTCCTGGACACAGCAAATACAGGCATTACAGGGACCAAAGCTCTGAAAGGTGACTTCTTTTATTACTAACACACTGGATGGAAAAGGGACAAACCACATCACGGGTGAGTGATACTTCAGTCTACTACTCATTCAACAAAGGAAACGTGGGCTGGGGCAGAGGTCTTATTTCATCTAATAGTAGAAAAATACTGAAGAGCATCCACGTTCACTTACCATGGCTGATTTTGCCATAGAAATTGGAAAATAAAGGCCACTTTCCTGGAGCTCTCACTTTAATTAAATCAGAATTTGGCCTATTGGTATAAACACATCACAAGGTAAGTTTGAGGTTAACTACCAGCTAAATAGTTGTTCTAATAACAGAACCAGTCACAGAATAGTGGGCTAAGATGAGAGGTATAACTCACTCTAGGCAAGTGGGTCACAACTTTCTACCATATTGGGAGTTTAAAAAAAACATGGTGAAACCCCATCTCTACTAAAAATACAAAAAAAAAAAATTAGCCGGGCGTGGTGGTATGTGCCTGTGGTCCCAGCTACTGGGGAGGCTGAGGCGAAGAATCACTTGAACCCAGGAGGTGGAGGCTGCAGTGAGCTGAGATTGTGCCACTGCACTCCAGCCTGGTGACAGAGCAAGACTCTGTCTCAAAAAAAAAAAAAAACAAATAATACAACCTAGGGGGGGTCCCCCTAACCCCACTGAAATTTTAATTAATTCATCTGGAATATAGGCCAGGCATTAAGATTTTAAAAAATATATCCCCAAGTGATGATTGATTCTACTGCACAGCCCAGGTTGAGAAGCACTGCTGCAGTCTTGGGGTGGGGTTGAGATTCTGAATTTCTAACCAGCTCCTAGGTGAAGTCCATGCCTTTCTTCCAGACCACACTTTGAGCAGCAAGAATCTGACTTTAGAGATACACTCAAGATTAACTTAAGCTTAAAGTATGAATGAAAATATGAATCTTAAGAGTATTTTCTAGTCACTAAATTAATTAGGGATTTGCAGCAGCAGAATGGAGAGAGAGTAAGACCAAAAGAACTAAAAGTAAATTCATTTACTAATAAAGGGGAAAGAACAGCCCTTCATGGGCAAAAGCTTCTACCACGAACATTTATTTTTGTTAAAGCAGATTATAAATTCTCATCAGTACAAATATATATATAACTTACATTTGATTGTAAGGCCAACATTCAAAAGTAAAAATGAGATGAGATCTCTTATTGTTCTCCGAGGTCAAGTGTCTGCAACTGTCCACGGGATGTTTTCACCAAAAGGGTGTTGTTTAGGGGGAAGAGGACACACACAAAACTAATAAAACCAGAATCCCCATCCCCACAAAACTCATGGGAACAAAATTTAAAGGATAAAACAAAACCCACATTACAAATCAATATGGTAACCTGTGTTCCCTTCTATGGTGTGATTATGTCACTGTTACCTTAGTGTTAAAATAAAGGATTAACATAAATTGCAGTAATATAAAGATAATATATATTCTCTATAGAGCATATTTAGATTGACTCCATTAAAATAATGACATTAGAATTCCATCACAGGTTTAAAACCAGGACAATACTGCTTTTCCTTTATTTGAAAAAACTACAACCTAGTGACTGTATTGGTCATAAGCATGATTGTTGTTGCAATGTGCTACTTACAATGAATGATAGCAAACAAGCTAGGGATCCTGTCGGCAGCTTCCAGCCTTTCCTCTTTTTACTTCAGTAGGCATCGATGATAAATCAATCTTATGTACAATTTCTTACAACTAACCCCTTTACCTTTGGCAAGATTACTTACAACTCATACAACTTTTTAATATCTGAGAACTATTTAAAATATTCTAAATGCATAAAAATAAAGATTTTGGCTTCTGATATATATTTATAATATTATTTCTTCTGTTACTCAAAATGGAAGCTCAACTACTCCCCCAAAATAATATAGCTCTGCTGGGCAGTTGCTGATATGTCGTCCCGGGAATTCTGGCAGCATAGCCTGCCTCTCTCTTCCCTAGCCTGAGCACAGACCACTCTGTTCTTGATCTCTAATACAGGCCATTAGTGACAGGAGGCAGGTGAATAGCCTGAAAAAGGGAGATTGCTTTGCTTCCTGTTGGGTTTTATACTTCAGTAAATGTGCTTTGAATGTAGGTTCTGATTCAGGTACTTGTGCCTCTCTGTTGCTAGAGATTTGTAAGGGTGAGGGAAGAGGGCGTGCAGACAGCAACATTTCCTTGACTTCTTTAGCCTAATTGCAAGGCAGCTTTTCTCTAGGAATGGTTTTTGCCACGTCTTTCAAAATCACACCTCACAGTACTCTGGGCCTGGACTTGTTCCTAGGGACCTTTGGGATTAGTGAGAAGAGTACTAATCAGGAGACAAAGTGTGTTTTGCTCCTTTGACCTCTACCCACTCCTCCCTGTATGTATGGACAAGATACATAGCCCTAGGGATTAATTAAAGTTCAATTTCAAATGTCTTCTGTAAGTCACTGGAGAAAGGGTTGGTAGGGGAGGGATTAGTACGCTGCTTGGACTTGTTTTCTAATGCAGCCCACTGGGCTTCAAAAGGATCCACTGGGCAGGTGCTTATAGGAACCTCTGAATGCTTGTCTCCTGAGGCCAACCTGCCATCGTCTACACCATTGAAAGCTGCAGAACCGTTGAGGTGCTGAGCAGGAGGCTTAAAGAAGGGACTGGTGGTAGCACTGCTTGTCTCATAGTGAGGGAATGTTTGCTGCTTGACCAGGCTGGGTGACTGATGGGGGTGGGCAGCCTGAGGATGACCTGCAGTGCCAAATACATTGGCTACCATCTGGGAGGGAGTGATACCCACCACAGGCACATTAGGGGCTGGATAGGGCATTCCATTGGCCACAGGATAGGACTGGGCAGGGACAAAGGCTGGCTGCAGGGCTGAGACCACACCCACTGGCACAGGCTGAGAGGTGAGGAATGCATTCCCTTGGAAAGGCGGTGCTGGCTGGGAGATGGCAGTGGGTGGAGGAGGCTGGAGAACTGGCTGCAGAGGAGCAGCTGAGGCCTGGGGCTGCTGAGCCCGGACGCTCTTAGACACCTCTTCTAACCATCGGTCGGCCTCAGAGGGAGTACGTCTATGACCGGCCTGGAAGAGACCTGGAGAGGCAGCACCAGAAGATTGACCCCACTCAGTCCCTGGAACCAAGAAGATGAGAGACAAAAGAATCAGTTAGGGGTGCCTTTCTTTACCTTATAATCTTGGTTATTTGAATGATCCTTACATGTGCAAGATGTCCCCAGTGGGACATTTTGTGGTTTGGTAGGTAGGAGGAAAAACTCTATTACCAACTGAGATTTTGTGGTAGGATGAAGAAAACCTGTCAGACCATGCTGCTGTGTCAGCCAGACTGAATATAACTCAAATGCGTTAAACCAAGGCAGCTCACTGATGTCAGAAATCCCTCCCTGTTGCTATGGCTCATCCACAATATAGAAACTAGCTGGTTGTGGTGGCTCCCACATGTAATCCCAGCTACTTGTGAGGCTGAGGCAGGAGGACTGCTTGAGCCCAAGAGTACAAGACTGCAGTGACCTATGACTGTGCCACTGCACTCTGGCCTGGGGAACACAGGGAGAACTCTATTTAATAATAATAATAAAAAAGGCCAGGTGTGGTGGTTCATGCCTGTAATCCCAGCACTTTGGGAGGCCAAGGCGTGTGGATCACAAGGTCAAGATCATCCTGGCCAACATGGTGAAACCTCTCTTTACTAAAAATACAAAAATTAGCTAGGCGTGGTGGCGGGCACCTGTAGTCCCAGCTACTCGGGAGGCTGAGGCAGGAGAATTGCTTGAACCTGGGACATGGAGGTTGCAGTGGGCTGAGATCATGCCACTGCGCTCCAGCCTGGTGACAGAGCAAGACTCTGTCTCGGAAAAAAAAAAAAAAAAAAACTAGCTTGCACATCCTCTAAAGGGTCCAAGGCAATTCATCTTCTGCTCTAACAGAGCAAAAAGAAAATAACCAGTGACCTGGCAGTATGTTGCTGGCCCCTACCTGGCTTCCAGAAATAGGTTGTCTTTCTGGTGAAGTGCATTTATTACTGTTTTAAAACTTTTTGAGGCCGGGTGCAATGGCTCACGCCTATAATCCCAGCACTTTGGGAGGCCGAAGTGGGTGGATCACAAGGTCAGGAGTTTGAGACTAGCCTAGCCAACATGGTGAAACCCCATCTCTACTAAAAATACAAAAATTAACTGGGCATGGTAGTGTGCACCTGATACTCCCAGCTACTTGGGAGGCTGAGGCAGGAGAGTTGCTTGAACTTGGGAGGCAGAGGTTGCAGTGAGCCGAGATTGTGCCATTGCATGCCAGCCTGGGTGACAGAGTGATACTCTGTCACACACACACACACACACACGCACACAAAAATCTTTTTGGTTTTATAATTAATAGATGTTCATTATAGAAAAACTAGAAAGTACAAAAAAGAAAAAGTAAAGAGCTTTTTGTAGTACTTTTTGTAGGCCTCCTATTGTAGCAGCCAAGGCCCCTACTTTTTTTTTTGAGACAGAGTCTATCTCATCACCCAGGCTGGAGTGCAGTGACACGATTGGCTTACTGCAACCTCCGCCTCGCGGGTTCAAGCAATTCTTCTGCCTCAGCCTCCTGAGTAGCTGGGATTATAGGCACCCACCACCACATCCAGCTAATTTTTGTATTCTTAGTAGAGACAGACTTTCACTGTGTTGGCCAGGCTGGTCTCGAACTCCTGACCTCATGATCTGCCTGCCTTGGCCTCCCAAAGTTGTGAGCCACTGTGCCCAGCCAGGGACCCCTCTTTCTACAGGCATGTCTGCACATCACCAAATCTGGTGATGGATTCTCTGAGGTGGGGCCCTTGAATCTGTATTTTATAAAAGCTCTATAGGTGGTTCGGTTCCATAGTCCTAACGACTATCAGTCTGATCTCTTTTGTTCTCCTTTACCATCCTTTCTTATATAAGGAGCTTATTTCCAGGAGGGAACATACTTTTCCTGAAAGGATTCCTCCTTAGTTCCCACTCAGCTAAATGGCTGATTTTTAGAACCAGGGTCACTTATCTGATCCCAGAATCCTCAACACCATCTGTGGCCACCTTACCCGAACATGTGGCTGCAATTTCCTTGTTAGCAGCATCAGGGGCATGGGCCCAAGGGTTGGTTTCACGCACAGGCATTGCTACGGGTGCTAGAGCAGTATGGGCTGGCTTAGCAGCAAGCACATGGAAGGCTGAGTCAGTGCCATTAGCTACAATGGGAGCAGACAACATCAATGAAGTTAATTCATGCAGGGTGTAAAAGTGACCCCTTGGAGCTGGGTCAAGTCAGGTGAATGCACAATACTGGTGGAATGGTTAAGAGAGAAGAGTTAACCATGGGATAACCCTGATATCTTGCATTGGATGTACATACCATAAGGCAAAAAGGGAACTAGAGGTTGTAATTTTTAAATGGTTATTTAGATAAAGTCAAATGACTGTTCAAGCCTACAAAAACAGTTTCAAATTAAGGTGAACAGAGCTGCTTTGTCTTAGGAGTAGCAAAAAAAAAAAAAAAATTCTAGATATAGCTTAGCCTTTGGCATAATGAAGTAGGTACAGCATTTCTCTCTTCTTCATTTTTCCAAAAGGTCAAATTATGTCATCAATAATAATGGGTTAAAAATAGGCCAGGCATGGTGGCTCATGCTTGTAATCTCAGCACTATCGGAGGCCGAGGCAGGTAGATCACTTGAGGTCAGAAGTTGGAGACGACAACATGGCAAAACCCTGTCTCTACTACAAAAATTAGCTGGGCGTGGTGGCATGCACTTGTAATCTCGCTACTAGGGAGGCTGAGGCAGGAAAATCGCTTGAACCCGGGAGGTGGAAGTTGCAATGAGTCAAGATTGCACCACTGCATTCCAGCCTGGGCAACAGAGCATGACTCTGTCTCAAAAAAAAAAAATACTCCTTGTTTCCTCCTCAGAAGTTAAAATGTCTATATATAATGATTCATCATTATGTGCTAGGTATTATGCTAATATTTTATATGCATCATCTCATTTAATTCTCTCAAAACCCCCATGAGTCTGGTATTATCCCCATTTGTAATTTGCTACAGAAATAACTTCAACTCTTTTTTGAAGGTTTTTTTTTCTTAAGCTCTCCTGGTAACTCACGGAACATTTTTTTTTTTTTTTTTTTACAAAGATTTCTCCCCTCTGTGATGTTCATATCACAAAGCACCTACTATTCTTTCCTTATCTCACTTTATTAAAATCTGCTAACCCTTGTTCCTTTTATTCCAGATATATAGATTAGTTTCTACTCCTTAGCCCAATTCTTAATAACATTTAGTATGGTGTAGACAAGCCATGACCTACAATATAATCATTTCTTTTTTAGGACTGGACAGCCATGCCTATGCTGTTGGTACTATTTACCTGTCTAAAGAACTTTTTGCCTTTGCTTTTTTGGTGGCAAAAAAAATTTTTTTTCACCTAGAAACTGGAAGCCCTTAAAAGGTAGGGAAGGGAAACTGAAACATTCTATTCAATTTTGTACACTTAATGCCTTATAGACAGGCAGAATCAGCAGAATGTAATGGGTATCATATTCAGGAAGATCTGAGTGTAAATCCTGGCTGTACAATTTGGGCAATTTACTTATCCTCTCTGAGCCTCTTTTTTTTTTTTTTTTAAATCTGTAACACCTACCCACAGGGTTGTTGTGGGGATTAAATGAGATAATGCATGAATCCCTACTACAATGTGGCAAGCAATGTGTAACTGCTCAATAAATTGTGCCTTTTATTATTGGTATTATAAATGTTTGTTAGATGACATGAAAAGCCATTTGGCTTGGCACACATGACTATGAAAGTTTATTTTAAAAAAAGAAAGAAAGAAAGAAAAAGGCCCTTGGAGGAAAACCGTGTAGTTCTTCCAGTAGAAGCATGGCACTGTCTCCAGAATAAAACTTTCTCTGAGTTCTCTTTCAAAAGAAATGGAGAAACAGCAATTATAGCAGCTCAAATTCTAGAAGTCTGTAATTTAAGTTACATAAATTCTTTGCTGGCCTCCAAGTCATTATCCACTATTTAGTCAGTATCTCTGAAAACAACTTGTAACTCTTCAATGCCACAAAGGTAAATTTTAAGACACTTGTTATAGAAGATGAACTAAAGAGCTCAAAGGAGTGCCTTTTTCTTTATAAGCCTTTCTGACAGGGTAGAGACTAGGTGAGTCCAGGGCTTCTCAACCTTAGCACCACTGACATTTTGGGCTGGATAATCTTTTGTTGTGGGTGCTGTCCTCTACAGTGAAGGATGTTTAGTGGCATTCTTAGCCTCTAACCGGATGCCAGTAACAACCCCCCTAACCTCCAACTTGTAAAGGCCCAAAATGTCTCCAGACAGTGAATGACAAATGTTGCCCCTGGTTGAGAACCACTACACTAAAGAAAGCATAACCTTTGAACCCATTCTGGTGACTACTGCTTCTGGACAACTGGCTGGGTATGCTGATCCTTACTAGTCAAGTGGCAAATAAAGCAGTAAGTTGGGACTACAGATATTCCTTACAGAATGGGATGAAAGATGGGCACATGCAAAAATGACAAACACAGACATCTTAGAAAACAGGAAGGGAAACAAAGCACAAAGACATCGTCGAATAGAGAAATCAATGAATCTAAGACATTGCAAACAGAGAAGTTAATGGGTCTGACCAGCTATTGGGAAGCTCAGGATGCCAACTTACAGTTAGTGAGCAGTGTACTAAAAGTACTGCTTGTAAAGAGAACAGCTGAGCAGGTCAGAGGGCACCAACCTTGGAAGGTAGGAGATTGTGGTGCCACCACTGTCACTGGTTTGGTCATTGGAGCAGATGAGAAGGGGTCCTCGGGTGTGCTGAAGGCATTGGTGATCTGTGAGCACAGGGAGCTGATGCTCTCTGCCTCCCCTTCTACCTCTGGCACTGCAAGGCAAACAGAAAATGGCTCCAGACAGAAAAATTGAATAATCCTGAAATTTAATAATAAGACGCAAGCTGGCATTTTATACTATATCTCTTGTTTATGGAAGAAAAGGCTCAATTAACTGTCTGGTAGGGCTTCAAAAGCAGCTTCAAAACATTTACCAAAATTTCATTGAGTTTTCAGATGGTAAAGTATAAAATGTCAACAATTAATGTACTAAGGTACATCTTCCTCCCTTACAAATCCCCAAATCACTTCCTTTTTTTTTTTTTGTTGAGACAGTCTCGCTCTGTCGCCCAGGCTGGAGTGCAGTGGCACCATCTCGGCTCACTGCAACCAACCTCTGCCTCCCGGGTTCAAGTGATTCTTGTGCCTCAGTCTCTCGAGTAGCACACTCTACAGGTGTGCGCCACCACGCCTGGATAATTTTTTGTATTTTTAGTAGAGACGGGCTTTCACCATGTAGGCCAGGATGGTCTCGATCCCCTGACCTCATGATCCGCCCACCCCAGCCTCCCAAAATGCAGGGATTACAGGCATGTGCCACTGTGCCCAGCTCTCTCCTCTTCTTATAACACCATTGGGAATCTGTCCTTTTTGTGCCAAGATGTTCATCTAGCCAGATCTTTCTAGAAGACATCTGCAACCTATATGCCTTCCAACGTGTTCTCAAGGCTGTGATCTGAATTAGGTTCTGGAGCCTTTAGTACTTCTGTCAGAAAAATGGGTTAAAGTCTGGGGCACTAGTGGATGCTTACTGTTTTTTTTTCTGTAACAAACTATGACAATGTCATCAATCTCATTTTTCTTCAAAGTCTTCAGTACTAAGTATACGATCTATGATAACATGAAAAAGTGAGCAGAGGTGTAGGACTCTAGGGCCTTTATTCTTAATACTGACTCTAGGATACTTTTGAATCAGTGAGGAAGCTAATTATGTGAGCTAAAGATCTGTTTGCTCATCTGTAAAGAGAATAATAGTTTTTATTTCCTGTCTGCCCCAGAGGGAGACTTAAATGAGGTACCTCAATTGAGAGCTGAAAAGACCCTCTGTAATCATCTAGTCCAATTATTCTTTAGGCCTAGTTTCATCTGTCAGATGAACTTAACTCTCTGTACTTTTATACCATCAGCAGGAATGGCCAATTGAGACAGAGTTTCCTCATACTCTTATAGCAATGACTTGACATGTCTCAGAGGGAGGTAAAATAGAGCCCAACAAAAGCACTGACCAGATCTAATACTTTAGCTACAGATTTTATGATGAGGATAGACCTATAGGGGCTGGCATAGCTGTACAGAGGCCACACAAAGGCCTGTGGGATGGTTCTGAAAGGTAATGAATATCTGTGAACAAGTCCATTGTCGGTGATGAACAACAGATCTTAGATGTACATGAGAGACCTGTCTAGAGTTTCCTCCCCATGGAGCCAACCAGCCAGAAGGACAATGAGCACATATCCATTTCTTCTGCTGATAATGCTATGTGTTTCTAAGGCCTCTTTAATTAATTCCCTGCTGGGTCCCAAATGGCAGAATAAGAATGGAAACTTGAGACCCTTGATGTTTGGAAGCAGGTTGGCTGAGAGGTAGTGAGTGCACTTACATAGGGACAAACCACAAATCTTGTGGCTTAGGCTAGGAGTTCCACATGGTTCTACTGCCTGTTTGTTGAAGAGAAATTACTGTTTCACATCCTCTTTCATGGACCTTAGTTTTCCCGCAATGGGAAATGACAAAAGATACAACTATCAACCAACCTCAGGGAAAGAGGAATGGCTAGTTTAATGGGATTAGTGTCTCCATGGGAAGTGATGATAATGCTTCAGTGCTACAGTACCCAGTGAGTCAGGTAGATGCTACATTACCTGCATTTTTAATGGGGAAATCAGTCTTCCTCTGCATAGTGGAAGGCAACTCATTGATGCGTAGGGATAGTTGGCGTTTAAAGGGTGACATCTTCTGGCTAAGAGCAGGAAATCCTCGGAAAGAGCCTTGGCGAGCAAGCTGTTCAATTGGAGCATGCCGGCGTGGGATGGCATGAGGATTGTTCATCTCCAGAGAGGCCGTGGCATCAGAAGTAGGAGAGGTGGGAGAGGATGGGGATGGGGCAGTGTTGCCAGGGGCCACTGATGAACCAATGACTATCTTATCTGTTTCAGCTCAAGAAAATAAAGAGAACGAAGACCTTAGCAATGTCTTCGAATAAACTGAGTTTACAGAGCCGACAAATTCGAAAACCCTCTATGTCCTTTTACCCATTTTCTTCCCAATGTCCTTTAAAAGATAAGTTAGAAGTAGGGTTCGGACGTATTTTTCAGACAGATAAAAGGCTTAGTAACCTACTACATGTCACACAACATATCTACTAAGACACAGACGTTAGATCTTTTATTCTCATTCAGTGATTTATAAATTAAGACTGTGAACAAGATCTTAAAAACCCAGTTCCTATGAATTCCTAATATGTGGTCTTTTAAAGAATGACAATTCATGATTTTCAATGTTTATCTGTTAGGGGAGGAGAACTTTGGGAACTGCAGCGTAAGAAAGGTCTAAAGAAGCGTTAAGTTTAACCATATATCTTTGATTAGGTGTCAAAGAATGTCATATAAAGCAGTCTTATTTATTTATTTTTTGAGATGGAGTTTCACTCTTTTTGCCCAGGCTGGAATGCAATGGTGCAATCTTGGCTCATTGCAACCTCTGCCTCCCAGGTTCAAGTGATTCTCCTGCCTCAGACTCCCAAGTAGCTGAGATTATAGGCACATGCCACCAGGGCCAGCTAATTTTGTATTTTTAATAGACACGAGGTTTCACCATGTTGGCTAGGCTGGTCATGAAATCCTGATCTCAGGTGATCCACCTGCCTCAGCCTCCCAAAGTGCTGGGATTACAGGCATAAGCAACCATGCCTGGCTTAAAGCAGTCTTTAAATCAAACATTTGTGCTTCACTTGAATAAAAGCATGCAGTAGTAAAATTTTGAATTGGATTAAATTTGATTAAATATAAGACTGTGGGTACCAGTTGAGCCCCATTCTGATTGTGACAAATATCTATCACTGACTTACTCTCACAGTCCTTTGTAGATCTTAGGACTCAATCTCTTTGCAGTTGCTATGCATAACAATGAATATTATTTAGTGGTATTAAAGAACATGCTTAATTAGTGAAGAGTCTGAAGATCACTAAAGCATATTAAATAACAGCTATATAGGTTAAATTTTCTAGTACAGATAGCATGATTTTTCCCCCTTTGGCTTCCTGGTGCAAATATTTACAAGAAATGAAAAAAAAAATCATAATAATTTCATTTCAAATAAAAATATGTATGCTTTTTTATTCGGGGGGGGGCGTTAAGAATTAGAGCTATTTGGGTCAGTATTAGATCAATGATGCTATCCAAAAGGGCTGGTTTAAGGCCGGGTGCAGTGGCTGACACTTGTAATCCCTTTGGGAGGCCAAGGCAGGCGGATCACCTGAGGTCAGAAGTTTGAGACCAGCCTGGCCAATGTGGCAAAAGCCCATCTCTACTAAAAATACAAACATTAGCCGGGTGTGGTGGCATGCACCTGTAATCCCAGCAACTCAAGAGGTTGAGGCAGGAGAATCACTTGAACCCGGGAAGTGGAGGGTACAGTGAGCCAAGTTTGTGAGCCAAGATTGTGCCACTGCACTCCAGCTTGGCAACAGAACTAGAATCTGTCTTAAAAAAAAAAAAAAAACCAAACCAAACCAAAATACCAAAGAAAATGGGTGGTATAGAACTAAAAGGATAGAGTAAAAAAATTATCAAATATATATATATAGCATCTTATACAATAAATATATATTTAATATATTTGTAATATTTTAAAATATATATATATAATTTTTTTTAAGAGACAGGGTTTTGCTGTTACCCAGGCTGGAGGAGTGCAGTGGCATGATTACAGCTCACTGTAACCTTGTACTCCTGGGCTCCAGCAACCTGCTAGCCTCAGCTTCCCAAGCAGCTAGGATTACAGGAGTGAACCACCAAATATGGGTAATTAAAACAAATTTTTTTTTAAAAAATATTTTTTCTCGAGAGCCTCTACTTACAGCCAATTTTTTTTTTTTTTTTAAGGGGCAGGGTCTATGTTGCCCAATCTGGTCACAAACTCCTGGCCTCAAGTGATCCTTCCTCAGCCTCCTAAAGTGTTGGGATTACAGGTGTCATCCCTGGCCTCAAAATTATATTAATGTCTATTAGTTAACCTGAATTGTTTGTGCTTTTCTTGTTGGTTTTAATGTAGTTGTATACAAGAATGCAAAAATATTTTCAAGCCCTATCATTTAGTTCTAAAATACACCCAACCCACATTTATAGACTGCTGACTAACTTGAATGTTTGTGATGCCATGTGTACCTAAATAAAACTCACAATCTACAAAATCACACACTAAATTAACAGGGCTATGGGAAAAAGAGTTATAGGCTTATCTGTCAAAATCTATAGACTTTTGAGACTAGAAAGCACTAAAAAACAGCAATAATCGAATACAAACAGTACTACTGTTAAATTGTTCTGCTAGTATCATAGTCTGTGGATCCTTTGCAGCCTGAAGCCCTGGGACCTGTGCTTCCTTCCCTCCTAAGATGCAGGTACTTGATTCATATGCTTCTCACAGAGATCAGATGCATCAGAATTAAAAATGTATTTCAGGATGGCAGGAAGGGTGTAAAAGATGTCTCTGCAACTTCTTCAACTGCATTCTGATTCCTCAGATAGCTTACTATAATGGAATAAACATTGTTGAAGCCATTAAACTAGCCACTCTAAAGGAAGCAGTTTTTAAGATTTTCAGCTTTGTTATTAAGGTCTTATATAGCTAAGGGTTCTCTCTGATTATGAGAAAACTTATCCCTGATAGCTTCAAAATAATACCTTGTTGGGAAAACCTGCATTCCATAAATAGACACTGTAGAACAGATTGTACCTTTCTTGGCATCTTGCATTTGTTTCATGATCTCCTCTCTTTCTGCTTGTTCAGTGGCTGTTGTGACACGGAATGATCCTTCTCTTGTAAAAGTGGTCCGACTAGCATCAAAAGTAGCAGTCACTCCACATTCCTTCTCCCGCTTCTGCTTGCGCTCTAAACAGGCTGCAAAAGCACAGCCTACTGCATGGCTCAACCTTTCACCCTGTAGAGAGCAGAAGGTTTTAAAAGCTTTTTCAGAATTACAGTACTAACAATTACATACAAATAAGTCCCCCCCCTTTTTTTTTTTTTTGAAACTGAGTCTTGCTCTGCTACCTAGGCTGGAGTACAGTGGTACTATCTCTGCTCACTGCAGCCTCTGCCTTTGAGCTCAAATGATTCTCGTGCCTCAGCCTCCTGAGTAGCTGGGACTACAGTCATGCACTGCCACACCTGGCTAATTTTTATATTCTTACTAGACATGGAGTTTTGCCATGTTGGCCAGGCTGGTCTCCAACTCCTGGGCTTAAGTGGTCTGCCCGTTTCAGCCTCCCAAAGTGCTAGGATTACAGGCATAAGCCACCACACTCAGCCCAAATAAGTCTGTTATGAAGGCAAGATGTTGCAAATTCCAGCTTAAAATTTTTAAAATATATCAGTATGCCAAATTAATTTAAATGAATATATTTTCTTAGGTAGCGCTTATGATAGTTCAGTTCACTGTTCAAACCTTGGGTAAAGTGATAACCAGCAACCTGTGCTTTTGCAAGCAGCCATGGAGAACTCCTTATTCAGGCTCTGCCATGTCAGCCCTGGCCAACAGCTTAGAAGACTCAATGCAAGGTTTCAAGCCTAGACATGCAAACTTCTAGTTGCCCTTTGGGGAAATAGTGGGAATATTCACCAGCCATTTCTAAGAAACTACTGGAAACGCAAGGCAAATTTCAGGCACTTAAATACACTGTTAATATGTCTAGGAAAAAAAAGGTACAAACTTAAAACTTCTGATAAACAAACACAATTCCAGTAATTAAAAAGGAATGAGGCCAGGCATGGTGGCTCACACCTGTAATCTCAGCACTTTGGGAGGCCAAGGTGGGAGGATCGCTTGAGCCTAGGAGTTTGAGACCAGCCTGGATAACACAGTGAGACCCTGTCTCTACAAAAAGATAAAAGAAAATTAGGCCAGGCACAGTGGCTCATTCCTGTAATCCCAGCACTTTGGGAGGCCAGGGTGGGCAGATCATGAGGTCAGGAGTTTGAGACCAGCCTGGCCAACAGGGTGAAACTCTGTCTCTACTAAAAATACAAAAATTAGCCGGGCATGGTGGTGAGCACCTGTAATCCCAGCTACTCAGGGAGACTAAGACAAGAGAATCGCTTGAACCTGGGAGGCAGAGGTTGCAGTGAGCTGAGATTAGGCCATTGTACTCCAGCCTAGGCGACAAGAGCAAAACTTTGTCTCAAAAATAAAATAAAATAAATAAAATAAAAATAAAATATGTCGGGTGTGGTGGTGGTGTGTGCCTGTGGTCCTACTTGGGAGGTGGGAGGATCGCTTCAGCCCGGGAGGTCAAAGCTGCAGTGAGCTCTAATTGTGCCATCCAAAAAACAACAACAAAACAAAACAAAACACCATAACTAACAATGAGACAAAAGCTTTGCTTTCTGTCTCCCCTTTCTGAATCCTCCCTCTAAGCAACCCTCCTCATTTATGGCCCTCAGTGGTTTTAGGTTTTCCCCCATACTTTTCCTATCTTCCTCTAGCTCTCTCTAATTCCCAACTCTACCTCCCAGCCACACACAGGCAAAAGTGAAAGCATGTTTTCATCCACACTCCCTACTTATAAAAGAATTAAGCAGATAAAACTGTTTTGTGTGTGGGAGGAATGCGGGACGTATATAAACAAAACACTGCTTTATAGATACATTGGATTACTGAGTCAATTTAATAAATTCAATGGATAATTTTTAGCAGGGTTATCTGTATTTTAAACCATTCTGCTAATTGTGGAATTAAAAAGCCAGAAATAGTATAACAATTGTTGGCATTATTCACAGTGAGAAGAGATATTTGGGAACAGGAAGTCTTTTGTGGTGTTCTCAAAATCATACCACGTAGGCAGCTGCTCCTACGCATGGCTCTGAACAAATTGTTTCACTGGATTTTGCCCGACAGTATTAGTGATAAGGACAAGTAATATTTAAAATGCTTATTATCCCTAAGATTTTACTATGTTTGAGTACTTTATTAAAACTTTTAAACTTTTTTTTTTTTTTTTCCAGGAACACATGCACTTTATTGAACACCATTGTAGAAAAGTGTGTGAGGGTAAAGTGCTGATACAGGACTTGGCTGGAGGCAGGGTGAGGAATGGAAGCTGGAGTATGTGGGAGACAGGTCACAGGCAGAGCCCCTGGCCAGGATGATTCCTCTGGATCTAATGATAGGCTTGCAGAATCAGTATTGGGATGATGATCAACAGAATGGTCATGATGATACCCAAAATCAGGGCCCAGATGTTCAGGCACTTGGCGGTGGAGGCGTAGGCCTGGGCCCTGGTCAGGTTGCCAACCATCTTCCTGTCCCTAGACTTCACAGAGTAGGCGAACGCTATGAAGCCCAGGCAGCAGGAGTTCATGAAGAGGGTGTTGAACGGAACCAGACGACATGGTCGGGCACAGAGGTCTCACTTCGGATGTGGATCATGGTGGATGTCAGGGGTGCAGGGTTGTGGGGCGCTCCCAGCGCAGCGACCTCTTGCTCCTCCTTCAGCATTTCATAGTTGGGGGGACAGTGGGTGTTGGCGGGAGTGAAGAATGTTTGGACAGTGTGGTTCATGGTGTCCAGAGAAGACCAGCCATGCTTGGGCTGCTGGGATGCTTCTTAGTGGGCCCTCCCCTTACTCATTAGTTTCGATTTCTCCAAAACTTTTAAACTTTTAAAAAAACTTTTGACTACTTAAAGACTGACAGATTTACTCTATGAATCCACATGAGTTTCCATCTAACTTCCTAGTAGGATGATATTAGGCCAGATGTTAAACATGAAACAGGAGTACTGAAACATTCTTAGAATGTGTTTGCATTTGAACACAGCTCTACTATAAGGACAGAGCTACAGGTCAAGGAAGCTTATTCTTTCTTCTAGGCCTAGGGCAGAAGTTGTTGAAGAGTGCCCTCATCCCAACCAACAGCGTCATCTGGGAACTTGTAACTGCAAATTCTTAAGCTCCAACCCCAAACTCACTGAATGAAAAACGCTGGATGAAGGGCCCAGCAATCTATGTTTTAAAACGAATCTACCAGGTGATTTTGATACAGTAGAACTAAGAGATTCAAACAGCCTGCTGGGCCATGACTTGAAAATAAAATGGTTTTTAAATTAGTATCTGGAAAGTGATAGCAAAATATATCATGTTTGTGGGTTTGCTTAGGGTCTGAGAAACAGGAAAAAAGCATAGTTTAATTACTTCAACAGATTTTCAAAGCACCTGTGTCAAACCAACGAAGAACAGCTTAAGCGATACTAGCTAAAATTTTTGGAGCAGTTAATGTGGGCCAGACCCAATGTTAAGTGTGCTTATAATCATTATCCAATTTAGTATTCACAACAGTTTTCTCAATTTATAGAACCGTATACCAAGACAGAATGTTTGGTAACTTGCCCCAAATCCCACAGCTAGTAAGAAATGGAATCAGGACTAAAACCCATATCTGACTCAGAGCCTCAGCTCTCAGCATTTGTTTACACCCATGTTTCAGCTTTAAACAATTTTGGTCAATTTTTAGACCAAAAATTTTGGTCAATTTTTATCTTCCAGATTAAACTTGTAGATTGACCTGTAGCCTTCATGAATGGCTATATTGCCTATTCTGTCTGAACACTTGCTGTACATACAGTTTGTGTATCTTTTTTCTGAAATGCTTGGGACCAGATATGTTTCTGATTTTAGATTTTTTTCAGATTTGGGAATACTTGCATTATAAAGTTGACATCCCAAATCTGAAAATCCAAAATCCAAAATGCTCCAATGAGTATTTCTGTTGAGTGTCATGTTGGTGCTCAAAAAGTTTAGGATTTTGGAGCATTTCAGATTTTCAGATTTGAAATGCTCAATTTGGAGTAAAATCATTGTCATATCAAAGAGATTTGTCTTTCATATTAGAATTTGGGATAATTTACATAAAGAATGAAAGTATTCTCTATTTTAAAACAAAACTTCTAACATACAACAATTTCTAGCGTTGTTCATTCTACCATCACTTATGTCTGTTTATTTATTTATTTTTTTTGAATGGAGTCTTGCTTCATTACCCAGGCTATGCAGTGATGTGATCTTGGCTCACTGTAACCTCTGCCTCCTGGGTTCAGGCGATTCTCGTGCCTCATACTCCTGAGTAGCTGGGATTACAGGCGCCTGCTGTCACACCCAGGTAATTTTTGTATTTTTAGTAAAGACAGGGTTTCACCATGTTGGTTAGGCTGGTCTTAAATTCCCAGCCTCAAGTGATCTACCCGTCTTGGCTTCCCAAAGTGCTGGGATTACAGGTGTGAGCGACTGTGCCTGGCCTATTTCTGTTTTTTTTGTTTGAGATGGAGTCTTATTCTGTTGTCCAGGCTGGAGTGCAGTAGCTCAATCTTGGCTCACTGCAACCTCTGCCTCCCTGTTCAAGTGATTCTCCTGCATCAATCTCCCAAGTAGCTAGGATTACAGGCATGTGCCACCACACCTGGCTAATTTTTCCATCTTTAATAGAGACAGGGTTTCACCATGTTGGCCAGACTGGTCTTGAACTCTTGACCTTAGGTGATCCGCCCACCTTGGCCTCCCAAAGTGCTGGGATTACAGGTGTGAGCCACCATGCCTGGCCAGTATTTCTGTTTTTTTAGGTTTTTTTTTTTTTTTTTTGAGATGGAATCTTGCTCTGTTGCCCAGGCTGGAGTCAGTGGAGTGATCTCAGCTCACTGCAATCTCCACTTCCTGGGTTCAAACGATTCTCCTGCCTCAGCCTCCTGAGTAGCTGGGAATACAGGCACATGCCACTACACCCAGCTAATTTTTTTGTATTTTAGTAGAGATGAGATTTCAAAATATTGGCCAGGCTGGTCTTGAACTCCTGACCTCGTGATCTGCCTGCCTTGGCCTCCCAAAGTGCTGGGATTACAGGCATGAGCCACGGTGCCTGGCCAGCATTTCTGTTTTTATAATAGTTGAAAGTATACTTCAACTCAATTGTTTTTCTTTCTTTCTTTTTTTGGAGACAGGGTCTCACTCTGTCACCCAGGCTGGAGTGTAATGGCACAATAACCCGCTATAGCCTCCAACATCTAGACTCAAGTGATCTATTCGCCTCAGCCTCCCAAGTAGCTAGGACTACATGCATGTGCCACCACGTCTGGCTAATTTTTTTCTTTAACTTTGTAAAGATGAGGTCTTGCCATGTAACCCAGGTTAGTTTCCAACTCGTGGTCTTAAGTGATCCTCCCACCTTGGCCAAAGTGCTGGGATTATTGGAGTGATCTATCAGGCCCAGCCAAGTTCCTTCATTTGTAGTAGTCTCTTTGCAAATACATTTTTTTTTTTAGACAGAGTCTTACTCTGTCACCCAGGCTGGAGTGCAGTGCAATCTTGGCTAACTGCAACCTCCGCCTCCCGCGTTCAACCTCCGCCTCCCGAGTAGCTGGGACTAAAGGCACAGATCATTGTTTGTACTTTTAGTAGAGACAGGGTTTCACCATATTGGCCAGGCTGGTTGGCCTCAAACTCCTGACCTCATGATCCACCCACCTGGGCCTCCCAAAGTGCTTGGATTACAGGCGTAAGCCACTGTGCCCAGCCCACAAATACATTTTTAATACCATATCCCTATGTGTCAGCAAACAAATACATTTAAGAACCCTGAAATACTTCCAATAATTAAAAGTTTCAAATAAAGTTTAGCAACCACTATCACCAGACCATTTTTACCTTCTTTTAATGATCTTGGATCTTGGCCAATCATTTTGTTCTGTAAGTTGCAACTCACAGGGTTACACCAAGAGTGTGAACTATTTGAATAAGATGAGCCAAATGTAGGCTAGTTTAGGTACTTCCAAGAGCAGCTGTAGTAGCATGTACTTGTTAAAAACATAGTGGAAACCTCCTGGCTGAGCAAACCCAGAGAGAGCCCAGCTAACTGAGAATACTCATGATGAAATATGTATTTGCTGGACTCACTGTGTCTTTGACAGCCATGAAGCAGTGACAGATCCAGCGACGAGTGGTGCCATCACGACATATGTAAGAAAAGGCTCTATCAAAGTTCCTATCTGGAGCACAGAAAGAAACTTTCTCTATCGTCTGGTCAACTATGAGGTCCTAGAAAATAGAACACACAAAGAGAAGACTTATGAGGTTATTCAAGCTTCTCAGAACACAGGATGTTCATTTCATGATGCAGAATCCATACATCTGATACAACTAGGCCAGAGAATAGCTAGATCTGTGTCCAGTGGTTTAAGTACTAAGAATTGGACTTAGCAGACATCCTAAGAGGCACTTTACCCAGATATCTCCCTCAATCTACATGTTCTAAAGCATATGCTTGTTGATTCTAGTTTTACATTTCTTTCATAGTAGATTCCACGTTCAACAATATATGTAAATCAGTATCTTTAATCCTTTTAGTTTATTTCCAAATATAAGCAAATACATATAATAGTCACATTTATGCTACCTTTGTTTCACAATTAACACTATACACACATATACACACAGTTCTGCACCTTGCTTTTTTTCATTATAGATACCCTATCCAGTGAATTTACTTCAGATACTGTATTTTTGAGATGTGGAATTTCCATCTGTTTTTCTTTTCTTTCCTTTTTTTTTTTTTTTTGAGATAGAGTCTTTTTCTGTCGCCAAGGCTGCAGAGCACTGGCGTGATTTTGGCTCACTGCAACCTCCGCCCCTGGGTTCAAGCAATTCCCCTGCCTCAGCCTCCTGAGTAGCTGGGACTACAGATGCATGCCACCATACCTGGCTAATGTTTGTTTTTTTAGTAGAGATCGGGTTTCACTGTGTTAGCCAGGATGGTCTCAATCTCCTGATCTCGTGATCTGCCCGCCTCAGCCTCCCAAAGTGCTGGGATTATAGCTATGAGCCACCGAGCCTGGCCATTTGTTTCTTTTTCATAGTTTCTATTCTCTGCCAAGATTTCTATCTCTTCATTCAATATCAACATATTTCCTTTTTGTCACTGAGTATGGTTATAATAACTGCTATACACTATTTTCATTTCTGTTAAAGTAGCACCCTACTTCAATGTATCATTTTCTGTACTAGTTGTAGTGATGCTATAAACACAAAATAATATAATAACTCAAATACAAGAGATGTTTATTTCTTTTATTTTTTAATTTTTTTTATTTTTTAAGATGAGGTTTCACCATGATGGCCAGGCTGGTCTTGAACTCCTGACCTCAGGTGATCCACCCACCTTAGCCTCCCAAAGTGCTAGGATTACAGGCGTGAGCCACTGCGCCTAGCCCATATTTCTTGGTCAAATAATGAAGGTGGGTATTTAAAATCCTTGTCTGCTAATTCCAACATCTAAGTCATGTTGAAGTTGGGTCTTTATTGATTGTTATTTTGATGATAATAAGTCAGACTTGTCTGTTTTGTTGTATGCTGAGTAGTTTGCATTATAGACATTGTGAATGTTGTATGTGGAGAGTCTGGATCCCATTACATTCCTTGGAAGTGTTATGTTTTTGGTTTTATCAGGTAGATAATTTGATTATACTCAAATAGAAACCTCTATCTTTTGGACAGCCTCTCAAACATTAGGGTGTTTTTGTTCTTTTTGTGAGACTTTCTTGCTCCGTCATCCAGGCTGGAGTGCAGTGGTGCAATCACTGTTCACTGTAACCTCAACTCCTGGGCTCAAGCGATCCTCCCACCTCAGCCTCCCAAGTAGCTAAGACTACAGGTGCATGTCACCATACCTAATCAAATATCAGTTTTTACATCCTTACTTGGGCTATTTGGAGTCTGCCTTGCATCTGCATGGCTAAAGTGTCAGAGATTTGGACAGAATTTATGAACAGAATTTGGGACTACCCCTTTTTGGCTCACTTATTTCCAGGATTCTCTTTTTATTTTCTTTTTTTGAGACAGAGTCTTGCTCTGTCACCCAGGCTGCTGGAGTGCAATGGCTCAATCTCAGCTTACTGCAACCTCTGCCTCTCAGATTTAAGCATTTCTCATGCGTCAGCCTCCTGTGTAGCTAGGACCACAGGAACGCACTACCATACCCAGCTAATTTTTTGTATTTTTAGTAGAGATGGGGTTTCACCATGTTGGCCAGGCTGTTGGCCTCAAGTGATCCACCCACCTCAGCCTCCCAAAGTGCTGGGATTACAAGCGGGAGCCACCATGCCCGGCCTTTCTTTTTACCTTCTAGTAGCTATTGTTGCCTCAAATTCTGTCTTCTGCACTTTGGGAGGACGAGGCAGGTGGATCACTTGAGGTCAAGAGTTCGAGACCAGCCTGGTCAACATGGCGAAACTTTCTCTACTAATAATACAAAAATTCACCATGTGTGGTGGCGGGTGCCTGTAATCCCAGCTACTTGGGAGGCTGAGACAAAAGAATCACTTGAACCCGGGAGGCAGAGGTTGCAGTGAACTGAGATCACACCATTGCACTCTAGCCTGGGTGACAGAGCCAGACTCTGTCTATTTAAAAAAAAAAAAAAAATTCTGTCTTCTGGTTTTTAGACCAGAAAGACTAAATGTTTCCCATTGAAGTTTGAGCTACCCTATATGGTACAGACTAGGGCCTTTCCTAGTCTAGAAGTTGTGAAATGGGAAATCAATCAATACAATTTCCTTCTTCTAAGTGTCAGCTTCTCTCTAGAATCTACCTGCTTTGGGTTAGTTTCTAGTACCTTCGAATAATTGGGTTATTTTGTTTAGAATTTATAGTTGTTTGCTAGAGGGTTGGTCCAAAAGAAGCTCTATTTAGTTATTGCTGTAAGTGAAACACACTGAGGATTCATTTTGAAACTTGTTATTTTTTTCTTTGTAACATAAATTTCATTTCCATTCATATTTCCATCTACCAATTCAATTACATGTCCATTGCAATTCATTTATCCCTTTTTCTACGGAACCATCTAAGCGTTACTATACTCAATTAGGAATACTAGGCTGAGTGCAGTGGCTCACACCTGTAATCCCAGCACTTTGGGAGGTTGAAGTGGGACGAGTGCTTGAGCCCAGGGGTTCGAGACCAGCCTGGGCAACATAGCGAGACCCCATCTCTAAAGAAAAAAAAAAAATTAGCTGGGCCATGGTTGTATGTGCCTGCAGTCCCAGCTACTTGGGAGGCTGAGTCTCAGGATCCCCCGAGCCTAGGAGACTGAGGCTGCGGTGATCTATGATTGTGCCACTGAACTCCAGCCTGGGTGACAGTGTAAGACACGACACTGTCTCAAAAAAAAAAAAAAGGTACGAACGCTATCAGAATCAAGATAGACATGAGGTGGGAGATGGGAGAGCAAGGCAATCTGACAGAGCTTCTTGCTCAAAGGTTAAGGTCTTCAGATTTCAGCTTTTGTTCTACAAAAATTTGTGCATATCATGGCATGGTGTTATCACAAACAATGATCCCAACATTGTGTTAGTTCCTGCTTATACCGAAATACAAGGTGGGAAGATGAGCCCAATGGTGACAAGCCACCAATTACTACTAATTACTACTATACAGTGTGGGGAAAAAAAAAACTGAACTAATGAATGCCAGTGGTGTAAGCAGCCACAAGGGGGCAATATCACTTTCCAACTATTGTATAAAACAATTAAATGCATAACTTTCAGGTACAATAAATTTCATCCAATTTGAAACTACAAAAATTCCTAAATATAAGCTAATTAAAATGATCACTGTTTCCAACAGTAATGTACTAAGATTTTAGGCTACTGCTTCTCTTGAACTTAAAAGGATGCACTGTAAGATCAAATAATTAAAATGCAGCTCTATTAAATCACTTGAAATTTACCAAACAAGTTGCCTATCAAAACTGCTTTTTACCTGCCAGACTTTCTCCCCTTTCAGTGGCATCTGCATTTAAGAAAAATTATCTTCTTGTTACATTTTTTTCCTGATTTTAGGTCTTCTAGGAAATTTTAATTAATAATTAAATGTACTTATAACACCTTATGCTTTCTAGGGGTAGAGCTGTGTCTCTATTCTTGTTTAGGATCACTGTCTCTCAAATGCAAAATGCTACCTATGATTTGAGATATTATTTGGATTCTAAGTAAATGTTAACCAAAGAGCTATTTACTAGTCCTTAAGATGTCACTTAAGTTGAGTTTTGAGTCAAAAGTCAGGTTACTTAGTTCAAATATCTTTTTTTTTTAAATAGTGTTTTCTTCAGAGGAAGAAGACTTTTTTTTTTTTTTTTTTTTTTTTTTTTAATATGAGTTTTAACAATGTTGGCCAGGATGGTCTTGATCTCCTGACCTTGTGATCCACCTACCTTGGCCTCCCAAAGTGCTGGGATTACAGGCATAAGCCACTGCGCCTGGCCAGGAAGAAGAAATTTTAAATGTGGAGTCCATCTTTTTAAAAATTTTAAAATATAGTAAAAGCATAGTCTATCATCTTTTATATCAAATGTGTGGAGTTGAAATTTTTTAAAAAATATGTAAGAACAAAAATAGGCTGGGAGCAGTGACTTGTGCCTATAATCATAGCACTTTGGGAGGCCAAGGTGAGTGGATCATTTGAGGTCAAAAGTTCAAGACCAGCCCGACCAACATGGTGTAAACTTGTCTGTACTAAAAATACAAAAATTATTGGGGCATGGTTGCATGCGCTTGTAATCCCAGCTACTTGCCACTGCACTCCAGCCTGGGCAACAAGAGCATAACTCCATCTCAAAAACAAACAAAACAAAAAACAAAAATAAAACCCAAATCTTAACATTAAATGCTAATGCTTAGTTCCTTAGACATGCTATGTCATGTAGAACAAAATGTTGAGAGAATACTATTTTTCGTAAAGTAAATGAGTAACTAAAGTGGTTTCCTGAACATTAAACAGTCTCTCAGAAGACTGTACTTTGGACTAAGTGGAAGGATAAAGAGTGACATCAACGGCTTAAGGGCATTATATTGGATCATTGGAGATTTTTTAAAACATTAAGAGCAGTCACTGGGCGTGATGGCTCATGCCTGTAATCCCAGCACTTTGGGAGGCCAAGGCAGGTGGATCACCTGAGGTCAGGAGTTCAAGACCAGCTTGGCCAACCTGGTAAAAATCCCATCTCTACTAAAAATACAAAAATTAGCTGGACATGGTGGCGGGTGCCAGTAATCCCAGCTACTTGAGAGGCTGAGACAGGAGAATCACTTGAACCTGGAAGGCAGAGGTTGCAGTGAATCGAGATTGCACCATTGTACTCCTGCCTGGGTGACAGAGTGAGACTCTGTCTCAAAAAACAAAAAACAAAAAAAAATTATGAGCAGTCCTATTTAAGCTCGTAAGAATCTTACCATTAGGCCAGATGCCGTGGCTCAATCCTGTAATCCCAGTACTTTGGGAGGCTGAGGTGAGCGGATCACCTGAGGTCAGGAGTTTGAGACCAGCCTGGCCAACATAGTGAAACTCTGTCTCTACTAATAATGCAAAAATTAGCCAGGCAAGGTGGCACACACTGGTAATCCCAGCTACTCGGAAGGCTGAGGCAGGAGAATCGCTTGAACCTGGGAGGCAGAGGTTGCAGTGAGCCTAGATCATACCATTGCACTCCAGCCTGGGCGACAAGAGTAAAACTCCATCTCCAAAAAAAATAAACAAATAAAATAAATAAAAATAAAAAAAAGAATCTTACCTTAGTTTTTTCATCCACAACTCTGAGTCCATCTGCTGAGACCCATAGAACCGCTTTAACTGCTTTCTTTCCAGTCTTTTAAGAGAAACCAAAAGGGGGAGGGGGAGATACACATATATACTATTAAAAAAAAGGTCATCTTCCACAGAAAACACTGACTTCTGCCTTCCAAAAGTCACAAGTACAGATGGAGTCCAAGTTCAGGAGTGGTGCCCAAAGCCAGATACTCAAACCAAACTGCAGAAACATTCAGGAAAAAACGAGCCAAAGCCATTATTTTAGAAACACAAAGCAAAACATAAGATAAAATTAAGTAAAAGGGAAGTAACGGATGGAATAAAAGCCAAGATATCACATTCCATAAAGGGCAAAGAATTCATAACTATATTTTTTACCCATTTAAAAAATCAACCAAGAAAACCAAGAGTCAGATAAATATTAAATACATAAGGAGTTACACCACAAGTAGCATCTACAAGTGTATTTAGAGCAGGAAGTAACATGTCTAAATTGAGATGCTGACCATTCTACTATCCTATGACCCCAATATGTTATAGCAGGACCCTTGGTCACCTAAAATTTTCTTGTTAAAAACACAATAGGTCTTCATTATTCTATCAACAATCTTTAAAAGCCACTATTTGTCCTCTCAGGGTTAACATAAACATTTTTCCTAAAAATGTTTCTTCTTGAGGTGGCGTCTCACTCTGTCCCCCAGACTGGTGTGCAGTGGTGCAATCTTGGCTCACTGCAATCTCTGCCTCCTGGGTTTAAGGATTCTTCTGCCTCAGCCTCCCAAGTAGCTGGGATTACAGGTACCCGCCATCACGCCCGGCTAATTTTTAGTAGAGACGGAGTTTCACCATGTTACATGGCCAGGCTGGTCTGGAACTCCTGACCTCATGTGACCTACCTGCCTCAGCCTCCCAAAGTGCTGGGATTACAGGTGTGAGCTACTGTGCCCAGCGTCCAATAATTTTAGAGATGAGGTCTCACTATGTTGCCCAGGCTGGAGTGCAGTAGCTATTCACAGGTATGATCATAGAGCATTACAGCCTTGAGCTCCTGTGCTCAATTGATCCCTCGTCCCAGCCTCATGTGTAGCTGGTACTACAAGTATGCACCACTGCACCCAGCCTTGGCTTGGTTTTTAATTTGACATTAAATGCATGGAGACATTTTGGGGACACAGGAAGATTTAAAAACTACTGAAAAAATAATTTTCTTTTTACTGGCTCCGAGAAGCCTTTTTGGCACATAAGAATCACATGAGAAACAAGCTGATGCATAATTCCTCTTGTGATGAAATTTAATAGAAATTTAACTGTGTCTTTCTTTTTAACTGCCTCAAGGATACAGCATAATAAAACAAAAGCAATATGAAGGCTGAGAATAGGTATCAGATTATCATAAAAAGTATAGATCAAAAGGAATCTGGTGCTAAGTTTGGAGCAGCAGCCTCTAGAAGGGACAAGGAAGACTATCAGAACTGTCTACCATTCTCCTCTATATGTAGTCCAGGCCCAGGAAAACTTGATATGGAGGCATGCCGTTACTTAAATAACTTGTGATCCACTCGGCCTCATCATCTCTACCACCACCATACATTTGATGAGTGCCTATAATATGTCAGCCAGTGGAAATACCTGGAAAACTACTGAAAGGTGACAATCAAAAAATAAAGAATACAGTAGGTAAGTGAATACGGTAGAGAATACAGTAGAGCTGAGAACAAGGTATAATGACGCCAGAAAAGAGGTATAATCAAATCTCTTTGTGGAATTGGGGAAGGTTATACAAAGAAGACTGAACTGGGTGCTGAAGTAATTTTTCTTGATGCTCTAGGTAGGAGTAGGGAGGCAGGGAAGTAACAGAGGTAGTGGACATGCCAGGCAGAAGAAACAGTAGTACAGGACATGGAAGCAAACAACATGGCATGTCTGGGGCTCTGTAAATATTTCAGTATGTCCTGACAAGTAGACTTGGCAATGGGGGAGGCACAATGGGAGATAGAATAGGAAAGGCCTAATCACAGAAGGCCTTCTATGCCTGATGAGGAATCTGATCTTGATTCTATGGGCAATTAGAAGCTAATCTGTAAATATTAACATTTACAATAAATTGAATTTAGGTAAAGGAAATTAGCCTTGGTAATATGGTAATATGGGTAGGCTTCATCCAATCAGTTGAAGGCCTCAAGAGCAAAAACTGAGGTTTCCTGAAAAAACCCTGCCTGAGCTTCCAGCTGTTGGCCTGCTTTATAGATATCAGACTTGCCAGCCAGCCAGCCAGCCCCCAAAATCACATGAGTGAATTCTTATTATATATATATATGTGTATATATATATATAAATCATATATATGTAAAACCTCCTAGTGGTTGTTTCTTTGGAGGATCCTGATACAGAAGTGGAAGTTAGACTAGAATGAGATGAAAAGTAAATGAAAGGCAAGAAGAGTCTACAAGTATTAAATATTTCTTTAAAAAGCTTTTCTATAAAAAGGAGAGCTGTAGGGCAATAAGACACAGGCAGAGCATCAAGGGAAGTCTACAAGAATTGTGATAAATGAGCATGTTATACTAGAAGAGGCTCTGGATTGAAACAAATATGAGACTGAATTCAGTGCTACTATTCATAAGCTAAGAAAGTTATGTAGCCCACTGAGCTTCCATCTCTTCATCTGTAAAATATTTGTAGTCTGTTAAAAGGATTAGAGATTACATACAGTACCTGGAATTTAAATAGGGTAATAATTAGCAGCCATTTATCATCATATTATTATTATCAATAAACTTTTAAAAACCTCTCCCAATAGTAAAACAGAATTCTTGAAAGAGTGATATACATTTTCAACAACAAAAAATCCTCTTCATGTGCTGAATGGGAAAAGCCAGTGGAACAATGGAAAGTGAAGGCCCAAGAAAAAGAGTAATTTAGAGGACAAAGTCCAACAAAAGGCAGGGTGAGATGGGGCTAGAATACAAGTTTTAGACAGGAAGAGAGATGTCCTTTCCTCTGAAATGGAGTGACAAAGTGGGGCTGAGTAGAGATGAAGACAGATTTGTAAAGGAGGGAGTAGCATGTGGAGGAAATTCACTCTGGAGAGCCATAAATTCATCTGTGAATTTATGGTTTTACTTAATCTGCTTTACTTTGCTGGGGAGAGGAAAGATGACAGTCAGAGTAAAACAGTAAGGATTCAGAACAGCAGTGTAGGTGCAGTCCAGTATCCTAACTAGAAATCAAGCTGTTGTCTGGACTTGAATTCTGGTTCTGCAACTTACTCCTAGTATGACCAAAGGCAGGTTAATTTCACTTCTCTACCCTTCACTTTCTACACCTGTATAATGATGTTAATAATCTCATATACCTCAAAGGGTTACTGTGAGGATTAAACGATGTATATAAAAGGTTTAGAACAAGGATGGTCAAATAATTTACTCTACAAATTGGGAACCTTTGAAAGTGAAAGGGATCAGGCCACAGTTAACTAATCAAAGAACGAAAAAAGATAACCTATACCAAGTATGAAATGTAGAATTTACATACAGGCTGGGGGCAGTGACTCAGGCCATCCCAGCATTTTGGGAGGCTGAGGCAGGGGGATCATCTGAGGTCAGGAGTTCAAGACCAACCTGACCAACATGGCGAAACCCTCTCTCTACTAAAAACACAAAAATTAGCCAGGTGTGATGGTGAGCACCTGTAAGCCCAGCTACTCGGGAGGCTGAGGCAGGAGAATCGCTTGAACCCGGGAGATGGAGATTGTAGTGAGAATATGTTATCATGTGTATCTATTACAAATAACTACATCAGGAAACTTGTACCAGAAGAGAAATGCACAGGTAATCTTAACATGAAGAAAACTGGTGAAGGAACACAAAATGGTTGGAAAAATGGCACAGAAATAGTAACAAGCTCAGCACACTGTAAGATGACTTTTTCCTAAATATAAAAGCTACCCACAGTAAAAGGCAACTGAAATAACCAGTTGTTATCTACCTGTCTCCAGAGGTATTTTTTGTTTTTTGTTTCTTTAAGTAGAAGCCACTGTTTATTTTATTTTTGTTAGAGTCAAGGTCTTACTCTGTCACCCAGGCTGGAGCGCAGTGGTGTGATCATAGTTCACTGCAGCCTCAAACTCCTGGGCTCAAGCGATCCACCCACCACAGCCTCCTGAGTAGCTGGGAGATCACAAGCAAGTACCACCACACCTGGCTACTTTTTAATTTTTATAGAGACGGGGTCTTGATGTTGCCCAGGCTGGTCTTGAAATCCTGGCTTCAAGTGATCCTTCCACCTCAGCCTCCCAAAGTAGTAGGATTACAGATGTGAGCCACTATGCCCAGTTGAAACCCCTTTTTAAAAATAAGTTGAGGCTGGGCGTGGTGGCTCAGGCCTGTAATCCCAGCACTTTGGGAGGTGGATGGATCATGAGGTCAGGAGTTTGAGACCAGCCTGACCAAAATGGTGAAACCCTGTCTCTACTAAAAACATAAAAAAATTAGCTGGGCATGGTGGCATGCGCCTGCAGTCCCAGCAACTTGGGAGCCTGAGGCAGAAGAATCACCTGAACCCAGGAGGCGGAGGCTGCAGTGAGCCGAGATCATGCCACTGCACTCCAGCTTGGGCGACAGAGTGAGACTCCATCTCAAAAAAATAATAATTTGAAAAATAAAATAAAAATAAAAATAAATAAATAAATAAATTGAAAAGGGATGATGATGACAAGTTGGTGATATAGATGGTAGGTGGAAAGATTCTTACATTGCTCTTTTATTTCATCAGTATAACTGATGTTAACCTTGGGAGAAATGAGCTGAAGTTGGAGGAATGCGTTTTGTTTTGTTTTGTTTTTTGAAACAGAGTCTTGCTCTGTTGCCCATGCTTCGAGTGCAGTGGTGCAATCCAGGCTCACTGCAACCTCCACCTCCCAGGTTCAAGCGATTCTCCTGCCTCAGCCTCCCGAATAGCTGGGATTACAGGCACCTGCCACCATGCCTCACTACGGCTAATTTTTGTATTTTTAATACAATGAGGTTTCACCATGTTGGCCAGGCTAGTCTTGAACTCCTGACCTCAGGTGATCCACCTGCCTCACTCTCCCGAAGTGCTGGGATTACAGGTGTAAGCCACCGCACCCAGCTGGAATGAGTTTTTAAACTGTTTAAATCAGGAATTAGCACACTTTTTTTGTGAAGGGCCAGATAACAAAATATTTTAGGCTTTGCAGGACATATGATCTCTATTGTAACTACTCAACTCTATCATTGCACAAAAGCAGCCATAATAGTATGTACACAAATGAGCATGACTTTGTTCCAATAAAATGTTATTTACAAAAACAAATACAGTAGTGGGCCATAGTTTTCGTTATCTGATATAATCTCTAGAAAGTAATTAATTGAATCTTCTTGGAAAGTAATTCATTATACTGAAATATTAGACCTGTTGGAATTGTGTCCCTGAATTTTTTCTTTTTTTCTTTTTTTCCTGACAAATGTATTTATATCCTACCTATTATTTTAAGATGCTGTTCAACTCTAAAATTCTATAATTCCCAATATCACCAATGAGATAAGAGCATGCCATTAATTAATATAAATAGGGAGAGATCCAAGATGGCCGATTAACAACAGCGCAGGATAGTAGCTCCCAGTGAAAGCACAGAGAGCGAGTGGACGCTGCAATTTCAGACGAATTTCTGTTGCCCACAAACTGGGAGATTCCTGGCGGAGGAGTCACACGTGTCGCCAGCGCAACTCTTTTGGCCGTCACAGCGGTTTTGCCGGCGTGGCACAGCGCTTCTCAGTGTGGAGCATACGCGACTGGGTGCCCTTTGAGTCAGGCTCGGCTGGTCCCCTCCCCACAAGGAGAACAGCAATTGGAAGTGCTGAGGACTGAGAGTTTCACAGTAAGCACAGCTGAACCCGGTGAGGCCAAGCTCTGTGGGGAAGGGGCGTCCACCAAAGGAAAACTAAGAAACAGAAAAAACTTCATCACCAACAAGCCAGACGTTCACTCAGACCCAATCTGAAAGTCAGCAATTACAAAGACGACAGGTGGATAAATCCACAAAAATGGGAAGAAACCAGTGCAAAAAGGCTGAGAA
>CAUYLG010060172.1:0-22585 GCA_963573385.1 Cacajao melanocephalus | reverse complement strand
TGGGCAGGTAAGTATGTTTAAGTTTGCTACAGCGGAACTCATAACCACGTTTTTTTTTCCCAGGTGCTCTGTCCTGGGAAGGTGGGGCTTTATTTATAAGTTCCTGATGTGCTTCTGCCTTTTTTCAGAGATGCCCTGCCCCACGAGGAGGTAGCCTAGTCACAGTCTGCCAGCAGAGGTGTTGCTGAGCTACCATGGGCTCTGCCCCGCTTCTGTGTGAACTTTCTTGCAGTTCTGTTTATAGGGGTATAGTTAGAACTGCCTCGGTAATGGTGAACTGTCTCTGTAATGGCAGACTGCCTCGGTAATGGCAGACTGTCTTCAGTAATGGCGGACTATCTCGGTAATGGCAGACCACCTCAGTAGTTGTGAACTGCCTCAGTAATGGTGATGCCCTTCCCCCCACAGAGCTGGACCATCCCGTTTCCAGCTGTGCTTGCTGTGAAACTCTCAATCCAGAGCATTTCGGATTGCTGGTCTTTTTGGGGGTGGGACCGGCTGAACCGGATCACCTGGCTCTGTGTTTCAGCCCCCTTTTTTTTCAGTTGAACCGGTGACTGGAACTGGCATTCCAGTCGCCAGTGGAAATGGGGCTGGAGTTGTGTGAGTTGTTGTGCAGAGACCTGCTGCGCCGGCTGTTTGTTGTGCTGGAGACTCGTGGTGTTTTTTCGGCTGAGAATCTCCTGGTCTGTAGGCAGTAAAAATTCGTTTGGAAATTCAGTGATCACTCACCCTCTGCATTTTCACTGGGAACTGCAATCCAGAGCTGTTCCTATTCGGCCATCTTGGATTGTCCTCACTGAGGAGTGTAGTTCTTAAGGGAGAAAGGCATAGCTCCTGTCTTCAAATAACATACCTTCTACCTCTCAATGTCAACATCTAGAATTGGGAAAGACAAGACTTTAGGACTTCAGGTATGGCGTAAAATCTAGGTTTAAATAGTAGTTGTGTTACTATGAGCCAAACCTCTATGGGCTTCACAGCTGTGAAGATCAAGAAAGAGAATGAAAAAGAAGGTTTACCATAACCCTATATAATACATAATTATACCATATGTAGGTAATGCAGTATCATATTCTATATGTTAAATACAAGGAAAATGAGGACTGTGAAATGAGTGCCTTAACCAGCATTACATGACTAAAGCTCAGTCTTGTGAAGATCAGGCCAAGGTTTTTCTTCTTTCACTGACATATTTATCCAGCCCTATATAGTTTTTAAAGCAGCTATAATGTAAATAATGAAGGTAATATCATTGTCATTTTATAGATGGACAAACTGATATGAAGAGTTATTTTCAAAGACGCTTTTAGTAAGTGCTATTTTAGGATGCATCTGAATGGTACCACCAATTTCTAAGCAGGTTGGGTCTATAGGATGGAAGAAGGGGTCTCAAGATGGAGGGAGGAATAACCAACATTTATTGAACTTCTACTGTATGCCAGACAGCCAGACACTGTACCAGAGGTCACATATGATCTCGTTTAATCCTTACAACTGTACTGAGAGGTTATTATTTTTATCTTCATTATGTAAATGAAGCTCAGAGAGGCTATGAAACTTTTCCATTGTCACACAGACCTTCAGGTGTCATTAAGTGGGTTCATTTTATTAACACTTGATAACGTTGATATTCAGCTCCAGGACTATATAATTTTAGAGCCTGCAGGAGTATGTGTTGGTAACATTTTCCCCCGTGTCTGTGACTTAGCATTGAAATTTCTACGGCTTCTTAGAACTGAAACCAAAGGTAAGCTTCTCAGCAACCACTTTGCAGAGATTCCTCTCATTTAAAGAGCACACTCATCTCTTTTTCTCTCTATTCTGAGAAAAGGATAAATCGTGTATTTTAGCAGATGTTTCTTCAGTAGCTACTAAAATGATGTTTTTTTTTCTTTTTTTCTTACTTCTAAGTCCATAGACAATATTTTTAATTGCTCTGCTTTTTTTTCCCCCTTGCATTATAAAAGTCATGCTATGAAAGTTATAAAAGTGAACAAATTTTATTCATCTGCTAAACTCTCTGCCTCAGAGATATATTTTGTTGGTTTGGATTTACTCAAAAGTATTATAAATAAAAGATTTAAATATAAAATATATTTAATATGGAAATTCAATAGTTAAGAGGCCCACAAAACTTGCCAGATGTTTGGTGAAAAGCTAGCAGTTCAGGTGGGTAAGTATTTATTGCTTTCTATAGGGCCATATGAGTTACTTGGGAGCCATGAAATAAAAAAGAGACCCTTGTCTGCATTGGAGAAAGACAGTGTAGTGGCATTGACTTCGTAATTAGGGAAAAAAACCTAACTATGAGGATGTACTAACATACATTTCTCCTGTCTCAAAAATATCTTCTTATTCTAAAGATAATGACTTTGTATTTTCTTTTGCTTATGATGCTGTTTTTTTTCCAGGGAGTTCCAATTTTATGCTTGGAGGGTGATCTGAGGAGACGTTTACTAGACATGAGTTTTAGAGTATGTAAATTCTAGGGCCATTTCTGGAAGCACATATTGGCTGAGGTGAATGAGCTGCTGCCCACATCCGAGGGCAGCCTACACACAGCACCACATAGCCCTCTCAGGACTAGTAACTGAGATCCAAGCGGGAATTAGTTCTTTTCCCTTCCTGTACTTCACAAAGCAATTGAAGTACATTCCTCGGCTTATCATATTAGAAGTACTTTCCAATGGGCTTCTTTTCTTTTCTTCTGCTTAAATTGAAAAAGCCGCATGTTTTCATTATTTTGGTTCGCTTTCTAATTGTGCTGAAATGACAGCTAGTTAGTTCTGGATTTTCCCCAGTTTTTCTGTTTGTTTCTTCTTTTTTTTTTTTTTTCTTTAGATCACACTAGGCACATGTTCACATAGGGGCTTTAATTGATACTCTGCCTGGGAATTGGTATGGTGTCATGGGAAATATAAAGGAAGTGAAGTGATCACCTATATTAGAGTGATGAGATTAATATACTCAAATAATCTGAGGAGAAAATAGGGAGTAGGTACAACCGGACTCTCATGCCTGCGAATAGTAGGCGCTCAAAAGCATTTGTCAGTTGGGTGATTGAGAGAAGTCAACGATCTAGAAGCCTGAAATAAACAGAAAGAGGTTCAAGCAAGAGGCAGGATTTAAGCTGGATTTTGAAAGATCAGCTGCATTTAGATAGATAAGAGGGAAGTCTTACCCAGCAGGGGAGAACATTGAATGAAACTAAAGAGTTGAGCAGTGGCTTGATTCATGAAGGGGCAAGTTAGAAGATCTATCTGGATCAATTGGAGTGTCATCTTGGGGAGAAATGAACAACATAGCTGTAAAATCTATACATTTCTGCACAAGTCATCCTGGTTCTTGTTAGTTACTGTTATTTCCTGTCTGTTGACACTCCTAGGCTTTGGGGAGCTCCCTGCAGGGTTTCATCTATCCCTGTAAGCAGCAGGGTCAGAGATATACTTGTTTAGAAAAGCAGCAATATAATAATAGAGGAAGTGTCTTCAGATCCTATAGGGTGTGTGTGTGCTAATGAAAAGAGGAATTCCTGAGTCCCTAACCCCTGGCACCAAACATTGGATAGCTTGTGTCAGCATTTCTTTGGCGTAAATTTCCTCCTTGCAGAATCTTGCATTGTATTTCAAAATTATGCAAAGAGGTTTTTAGAAGCATAAAAGGGATGCTTAGTTATCCCTTTATTGGTGAGTAAATTAGATGGTTGTAAAGTTAACTAAAACCCAGAAAGTTCCAACTGCGTTTTCTTAAAATCCTTTGTCAAAACAAATAGCCTTGAAATGAACATAAAAACTTAAATGGCATTGACTCTAATGAAATATGGAACTTAATGAAGTTGAAGTGCTATAAGCATACTGGGAAAGCAGGGCTGCTTTTATCTTACCGGAATGTTTATGTCCTTGCATGTCTTCTAATCACACTGTGGTAACGTCATTTGGAGAAAATGCTTCAGGAAAGATTGCGAATAAAAACCAAAAATAATACAGCCGCAAGTTAACAGTTCAGAGTACCCTAAGAAGTCAGACCAAATCTGTTGTTGGTATGGAGGGCACTGGGCTGGAAGAATACTATTGGAGATGTCTCTGATCATATATTTGGGTATGTGAATGTTTGGCAACATGGATAAAGGGGCTCTCAACTATTCCTGGGATAGCATCTCAAAATCTACCTGTTGGAAATGAATGCCTTTATCATTTTCTGAGAAACCAGCTTCCTATCCACTGTTTCTTATTTCTACAAGTGAGTCTCCCTCCAGGCACTCGGACTTGAGGCTTTCAGTCAACCTTAGTTCTTTCCTCTCTCCTCCTATACTCCAAAGTTACTAAATTTTATCAGTTTTTCTCTCAATGCTTTAAAATCCCTCTCATTCATTCCATGGCTATAGCCATGACTCAGCAACGTCTACCTCATCCTGCTCAAAGTGGTCTGATTAATCATCTTAAACTCCATGTCACCCGAATATAGCTCACAGGCTAATCCTGATAGTCAAGGATTTGACTTTACTACCCAGTTCCGACCTGCTTTCCAAGCTTGTCTCCTGAAACTTCTCTATGAACATGGGTCCAATTGTACTATCAGACCGACACTACATATTTTCTACTTAAACATGACTTGTTCATTTTCTCACCACTCTCTTGTTTATTTGTTCCTCTAATTAGGATGCTGCCTTTAATCCTCACTACTTATGCAGTTTCTTGCAAAGCAATGGCTTGTAAATTTTTCAGTTATCCCTTCCAGAATCTGATGAAGGATGTTAACTTTATCCCACAAAAATGTATCTCTAGAGGGTTCATTGAGACCTGAAACTCCATTCATGTACTCCTTAGGAGAACACTGACCTTAAATTAAGAATCCTTGCTCAAGGTCAAGTTGAAATTCGTAAGCCTCCATGAAACTTTCCTAAATCACTCTGGCTGATGTTGATAACTCCTTTACCCCTTCCTCTCTCTCTTCTGAACTTCACTGAAATTGTTCAATTCTTTTGATACTTACTGAAGACCATTGTGTGTTGTTTGTTTTCTTTCTATGCACGTGCCCTATTTACTCAAATAAACTAAAAGCTCCTTGAAGGTAAAGCCCTGCTACGTATTTCTTGGAATTGTATATAACTCAGTCTTTGTTGCTTTGATTAGTCAAAGAATACAGTCAGGCATATAGGGAATCAAGTTTTTTCTTCTACTCTAGTTGCTGTAGAAAAAGTTCTAGAGAGTCCCCTTATGCTTACTATGTTCACTGGGTCAATTAAAACCTGAAAATTCTGGAAGACCTCTTGATCTTTAAGTTTACTGGAATGATTACCAGAGTGACCACTGGTTACAAAATTCCTGATCTAGAAAGAATAAAGGAAACTGGCAATGTTGATGTTTAAGGACCTTTTGGGATGTCACTTAGTATAAGATATTGGCAAAATTGTGAAGATGATGCATGTATTCTTGCTGTGTCCACTTTCCTTTTCTCTATTTTCAAGACTCACTCTTCTCTGACATTATGTACCCAAAGTATCCCCTCTCCTAACCTGAATCCTAGGCTTAATGGCAGATTCTTTATTCTTTATCCCGGGTTTACACAATTAAAATCTTTTTTCTAATTATGGCATGAAAAAGATTTCTGGTTAAGATAGTCCAGGTATCTGATAGTGTGTAAGTATGGCTCGTACTTAAAATCACACCATGGAATTTAACATCTGTACCATTTACTTTCATCTCTAATACACAAACATATATACACACACACATATGGAACTGCCTTCTGTGTAGCAGCTCTACAGTCTTAATACCGCTGGTCATTTATTGAGGAAACCCTTTCCTAATTTTCTCAAATAACCTGAACCATGAAGTCTTTACCACAATCCCATCACGTTCTCTGATAGAGAATGAATATGCAGTAGTAGGAAAGAGGTGATAAGGAACTGGAGGAGGAACACATTCTAGGTTTAAATTTAAGAAGAGTTAGTGTAGATGTAACAGTTGCAGGAGTGCTTGAGTTACAAAGCCTAACAGCAGCAAAAGCTATCTATATATTACAGGCAGCCACAATCAGCAGCCCTTGAACTAGTCTGGGTGACAGATCACCTGGACAAGCTGGTGTTCATTGCTTACACCATACTCTTTATGGAGCACCATAAAATGGTGATATATTTCACTCTAGCAGGCAAGCAAGGAACAATGTTGCTAGCAGAAACCATACTTGTATTACATGTATGCAATAGAATCTCACCATCAAAAACACACTTGCAACATACAAAATGAAGCACGACACCTCAGTCTGGAGTAGGGAAAGGGCGACTTCTCCAGACTGCTGACAGAGAGAGAAGGCCTGCAGACATTAGGCATGGCTGCAGCCCTCCTAGAGCAGTGACCTGCGTAGAAGTAAAGTCAGTGGCCAGGGTCATCTGGGGGACAAAGAGCCCTTTCTCCCCCATCCCCCGCCACCCATATTCTTTGAAATTTTTAATTTGTATTTTTGTAGAACTATATAAGCCTCCGGGTTCTGATTTAACCAAGGAAAGATGGGGAGGGTGTCCTAAATAATTGCACCCCGATTTCCTGATCACCAGGTGGGACTGTTTAATTTGATTTAAAACAATAAAGAAATATGATGTTTCTTGCACCCAAGTGCCATGGGGCAATTCTTCTCATTGTAGTTTTGGTTCTGATTTCGCAGTTGGGACTGGTCATCCTCAACATTGCCTATATGAAGTCCTGATTTGAAGAATTCCTCCCATCACAGTTTTGGACTTTGGCTTAAGTGCACCCTATTGTTACATTTCTGGTGATCACATAAGCTGCTTTTTGTCTGGATGTGTTAACTAGAACACAGGGACAGGCTGCAGGGGTTAGAACATGATGAAGAAACACTTATGTCATTTTTTCCCCTATGAATTGGGGAAAAATTATCATCAATCAAAGTCACGTGAGGAACGCCTGGGTTCAGTTCCCACTGGATAACACAGAGGTTGAGACCTATAAAGATAGAGCAATGCTTCTCAAACTTTAGTGTGCATTTGAATTACCCCAGCATCTTGTTAAAATGCGGATTCTGACTCAGTAGGTTTGGGGTGGGGCCTGCGAGTTTGCATTCCTAACCAGCCCCCAGCTGAGGTGGTCCACAGACCACACTTTGGGTAGTAAAGATACAGTGTTTGACAAAGTTTATGTTCCACTCTTCCTCTAAGTTGCTCTTTGACCTTTAAGTTATTTAAACTTTCTAGATGTCAGCTTCCTTAACTGTAAAAGAAGAGAATTGGCTTTAACATTCCCAGGAAGGACGGTTGTTATGTTTTGCTACTCAGTATATATTGCCTTTTCCTAATAGCACTTTAATTTCCTCTAGGGAAATTTACTGCCCTCCTTTGTGTGCAGTTGTGATGGGTAGATAAATCTCAGGGTCTTCTGTCCCATCGTGGCAGCTGAAGGAAACTCTAGAAGCTCATTTCCTAAGATCTCTCTTTCACAGCCTAGGTATAGCAAGAGGCAGGTGAGGACCAAAACTTGGTGTGTTGGTTTCTTTCTCTGTCAGAACTTTGGTCTTGAGTAGAGTGAACCTAAGGTACAGGAACAGTCAAAGTTCAGCTCTTCCAGCTCTGGGGGCTGGGCTCAATTGACAGTAAGAGCTTTTGGGTCTCCTCATTTCTGTCTTTCCAAACTTGGTTCCCAAGTCTTGCCTTCAGTATTGTGAGCAGCACCATAGCTTTCCAGAATATTCTCTTTTTACTTACATTACCATTTAATTCCAGAAAGTCCATTTCTGTTGCTTGTAACCAGAAATTAATATACTCCTCTCAGCTTCTGGCTAGAGAATTGTAGGATTTAAATCCTGAGCAGCTTATTGATGAGTTCGATTACTGTTTTCAAAAAGAAAAGGAAAAGGCATGAGAATATTTTCCCTAAGGAAGATCAATGGTTTTGAAATCTCAGCTGTGTAGTTGGGAGTAGGTTACCAGTGCTGGTGAGGGATGTAGATTATTTTCCAGCAAATCATTAATTGTAGTAAGGTAATGAGGTTATTCTTGAGAAACAAGTGAAGATGGAGATGGAACTTGTGCTTCAGAAGCAAGCAGTGAGGCTCCTAATGAGGCTTCTTGGACCTACATATACTTAGAAATGCCAGGGAGCATTTATAGTCTGTTTACTTTGACCCTAGTGCAAAAAGTTGTCTGAGAAGCTCTAGCGTTTTCTTTCCGAAACTGAGAATAGTAGCTAAAAGCTGGCAGAGAAGATTCTGGAGAGCAAGACTATGGCTAAGCAGTTACAGAGCTGATGGCTCAGTCACCTCAAGTTGCAGTTTGAGGAGTGAAGTATGGGGTGGGCTGCCATCTTTGCCATTTGGGAGACGTAGCCATTCTACCCTTCAGGCTTTGGAGAGTCTGAGGCGACTGAGACTCAATGACAGAAATAGGATTCAGAATATGGATAGGAATAAAGATCATCAAAATTCAGGAGAACAGAAAAATCCAATCCAAGGAAACTAAGAATCAACAAAACAATATAGGAGCTGAAGGATGAAATCACTGGTATAAAAAGGAACCAAATTATCTGAAAGAACTGAAAAACACAATACAAGAATTTCACAATGCAGTCACAAGTATTAATAGTGGAATAGACTGAGATGAGGAAATAATCTCAGAACTTGAAGACTGGCTCTCTGAAATAAGTCAGACAAAAATAAAGAAAAAAGAATGAAGGGGAATACATAAAACCTCTGGGAAGTAGTGGATTATGTAAAGAGGCCAAGTCTGTGAATCCTTGGCATCCCTGAAAGGGTGGGAGAGAAAGCAAACAACTTAGAAAACGTATTTCAGGATATCATCCCTGAGAATTGCCCCAACCTTGCTAGAGAGGTCAATAATCAAAAGGTCAAAATCAAATCAGACCTGCCTTACAAGAGATCTTGAAAGGAGCACTAAATATAGAAAGACTGCTACCAGCGAATACAAAAACACACCGAAATACACAGACCAGTGACACTGTAAAGCAACCATACCAATAAGCCAGCATAAAGAGATGCCATCTCATACCAGTCAGAATGGCTATTATTAAAAAGTCAAAAAATAACAGATGCTGGCGAGGTTGTGGAGAAAAGGTAAAGGTAATACCACCATGACAAGATCAAATCTGATTGACACATTCAATACTAACCTTGAATATAAACAGTTTAAATGTCCCCACCTAAAAGGCACAGAGTAGCAAGCTGGATAAAAAAGAAGGACCTAATGGTATGCTGTCTTTAAGAGACCCATCTCACATGTAATTACACCCATAGGTGCAAAATAAAGGGATGGAGAAAAATATACCAAGCAAATGGAAAACAGAAAAAAGCAGGTGTTGCAATCCTAATTTCAGAATTAAAACAAACTTTAAATCAACAGTTCAAAAAGACAAAGGCATTACATAATGATGAAGGAGTCAATTCAAGCAGAAGACCTAACTCTCTTAAATATATATGCACACAACATAGGAGTACCCAGATTCATAAAGCAAATTCTTAGAGATTTACAGAGAGATGTAGGCCTCCACACAATAATAGTGGGAGACTTCAACACTCAACTGGCAGTATTAGACAGATCATCAGGGCAGAAAATTAACGAAGATACATAGGACTTAAACTCAACATTGGATCAAAGGTATCTGATAGACCTCTACAGAACTCTCCACTGAAAAACAACAGAATGTGCATTCTTTCCATTGCCACATGACACATACTTTAAAATTGACCACATAATTGAACAAAAAACAATCCTCAGCAAGTGCAAAAGAGCCAGAGTCACACCAAACACACTCTTCGACCACAGCACAATAAAAATAGACTGAAAAAATTGCATAAAATCATGCAATTACATGGAGATCAAATATGTTCCCCTGCTGCATGACTTTTGGGTAAATAATGAAATTGAGACAGAAATAAAAACAATTATTTGAAATTAATGAGAACAAAGATACAACCTACCAGAATCTCTGGGACACAGTTAAGGCAGTGTTAAAAGGGAAATTCATAGCACTAAATGCTCACATCAAAACATTAGAAAGATCTCAGATTGACAATCTAATATCACAACTGAAAGAATTAGAGAAGCAAGAACAAATCAACCTGAAAGCTAGCAGAAGAGAAAAAATAACCAAAACCAGAGTTAAACTGAAAGAAAGGGAGACATGAAAAACCATTCAAAAGATCAATGAATCCAGAAGTTTGTTTTCTGAAAATATTAATAAGATAGGCCACTAGCTAATAAAGAGGATAGGCCATTAGCTAATAAAGAAGAAAAGAGACAAGATCCAAATAAACACAATTAGTAATGATTACCATTGACTCCACAGAAATAAAAATAACTATCAGAAACAATTACGAATGCCTTTATGCACAAAAACTAGAAAACCTAGGAGAGATGGATAAATTCCTGGACAGATACAGTCGCAAGACTAAACTAGGAAGAAATTGATTCCCTGAACAGACCAATAATGAGCTTCAAAATTGAATCAGCAATAAATAGCCTACCAACCAAAAAAGCCCAGGACCAGATGGATTCACAGCTGAATTCTACCAGATGTAGAGCTGGTAGAATACTACCAGTTCTAGAGAGAAGAGCTGCTACCTTTTCTACTGGAACTATTCAAAAAAATTGAGGAGAAGGGACTCTTCCGCAACTCATTCTATAATGCCAGCATCATCCTGATACCAAAACCTGGCACAGACACAACCGAAAAAGAAGCTTCAGGCCAGTATCCATGACGAACATTGATCCAAAAATCCTAAACAAAATACTTGCAAACTGAATCTAGCAGCATGTCAAAAAGCTAATCCACTATGATCAAGTAGGCTTTATTTCTGGGATGCAAGGTTGGTTCAACATATGCAATCAATAAATGTGATTCATCACAAAAACAGAACTAAAGACAAAAATCATGCGATTATCTCAATAGATGAAGAAAGGGTTTAGATAAAATTCAACAATGCTTCATGTTAAAAACTCTCAATCCTAGCCTCTGGTAACAATCCTTCTACTCGCTATCTCCATGAGTTCAATTGTTTTAAGTTTTAGCTTTCACAAATAAGTGAGAACATGTGATGTTTGTCTTTCTGTGCTTGGCTTATTTCACTAAACATAATGACCTCCAGTTTCATCCATGTTGTTGTAAATGACAGGATCACATTCCTTTTATAGGCTAAGAGTACTCAATTATGTATATATACCACATTTTAAAAATCCATCCATCTATTGATGGACACTTAGGTTGCTTCCAGATCTTGGCTATTGTGAGCAGTGCTGCAACAAACATGGTAAAGCAGACATCTCTTCAATATACTGGATTCAGAGTCCAGAGTGCTCACCATATAACTTCTTTTCAATACAATAATAGCTTTTCTTTTGGGTATATACCTAGCAATGGGATTGGTAGTTCATGTGGTAACTCTATTTTTAGTTTTTTTTGTGGAACCTCCAAACTGTTCCCAATTGTGGTTGTACTAATTGACATTCCCACCAACAGTGTATTGAGGGGTCCCTTTTCTCCACGTCCTTGCTAGCATTCATTATTGCCTGTCTTTTGGATAAAAGTCATTTTAACTGCAGTGAGATGATACCTCACCTCACTGTAGTTTTGATTTGCATCTCTCTGATGATCAGTGATGTTGAGCACCTTTTCATATGCCTGTTTGCCATTTGTATGTCTTCTTTGGAGAAATGTCTATTCAGATCCTTTCCCCATTTTAAAATTGGATTATTAGATATTTTTCCTATAGAGTTGTTTGAGCTCTTTTTATATTCTGGTTATTAATCCTTTGTCAGATGGGTAGTTGTCGAATATTTTCTTCCATTCTGTGGGTTTTCTTTTTACTTTGTTGATTGCTTTCTGTGATGTGCAGAAGCTTTTTAACTTGATGTGATTTGGTTGTTCTTTTTTGCTTTGGTTGCCTTGCTTGTGGGCTATTACTCAAGAAAATTTTGCCCAGACCATTGTCCTGGAAAGTTTTCCCAGTGTTTTCTTGTGGTAGTTTCAGAGCTTGAGGTCTTAAACTTAAGTCTTTAATCCATTTTGATTTGATTTTTGCATATGGGAAAGATAGGTGTCTAGTTTCATTCTTCTGCATATGGATATTCAGTTTTCCCAGCATCGTTTATTGAAGAGACTGTCCTTTCTCCAATGTATGTTTCTTGACACCTTTGTTAAAAATAAATTTACTGTATTTGTTTGTGGTTTCTCTGTTTTATTTCATTGGTCTATGCATTTGTTTTTATGCCCATACCACGTATTTTGGTTAGTATAGCTCTGTAATATAATTTGAAGTTTGGTAATGTGTTTCTTTCCATTTTTTTCTTTTTGCTTAGGATAGTTACGGTTTGGCTGTGTCCCCACCCAAATCTCATCATGAACTGTAGTTCCCATAATCCCCACATATCATGGGAGGGACCCAGTGGGAGGTAATTGAATCATGGGGTTGGTTATCCCCCTGCTTTTCTCATTATAGTTAGTTCTCATGAAAACTGATGATTTTTATAAGGGGCTTTTCTCTCTTTGCTAGGCACTTTTTTCTCCTGCTGTCTTGTGAAGAGGGATGTGTTTGCTTCCCCTTCCACCATGATTGTAAGTTTCCTGAGGCCTTCCCAGCCATGCAGAACTGTGAGTCAATTAAACCTTTTTCTTTATAAATTACCCAGTCTTAGGTATTTCTTCATAGCAGCATGAGAATGGAAAAATACAGTAAATTGGTACCACAGGGAATTGGGTGCTGCTCTAAATATACCTGAGAATGTGAAAGTGACTTTGGAACTGGGTAATGGGCAGAGGTTGGAACAGTTTGGAGGGCTCAGAAGAAGGCAGGAAAATGTGGGAAAGTTTGGAACTTCCTAGAGACTTGGGGGGCTCAGAAGACAGGAAGATGTGGGAAAGTTTGGAATTTCCTAGAGACTTGTTGAATGGCTTTGAGCAAAATGCTGATAGTGATATGGACAGTAAAGTCCAGGCTTAGGTGGTCTCATATGGAGATGAGGAACTTGTTGGAAACTGGAATAAAGGTGATCCTTGCTATGCTTTAGCAAAGAGACTGGTGGCATTTTCCCCCGCCCTAGAAATATGTGGAACTTTGTACTTGAGAGAGATGATTTAAGGCATCTGGCAGAGAAGTTTCTAAGTGGCAAAGCGTTCAAGAGGAAGCAGAGCATAAGTTTGGAAAATTTGCAGCCTGATGATGTGATAGAAAACAAAAACCCATTTTTTAAGGATAAATTCAAGTCCACTGGTTCCAAGCCTAGCATAGCACCAGGACTTGCCTAGGAATTGCAATCCTTGTGGCCTAGACTGACTTTGAAGTTTATTTATTTATATTTTTGAGAGAGAGTCTCACTCCATCACCCAGGCTGGAGTACAGTGGCACGATATTGACTCACTGCAACCTCTGCCTCCTGGGTTCAGTGATTCTCCTGCCTCAGCCTCCCAAGTAGCTGGGATTACAGGCATGCACCACCATACCCAACTATCAAGTTATTTGCAATACCAGAGCACTTTAGCCCATGGTGGCAAGGCTTGCTGGAACTCAGGTTCCAACTGTTGAAATGGGTGATTCCCCTCTGGCTGGGGCTAGTCTAAATTCCCCCTTCTGTGGGCACCAACTGAGTTCTGTCCAGTGTTGCTTTCTGCTCTTATAGGGCAGCACTGAGTTCCAAAGCAAAGCCTCACAATCACTGTACTCTTCCTCCTCAAAGCGCACAGATTCTTTCTCTGTGCCATGTGGCTGATGCTGGGGTGTGGGGGAGGGTTGGCATTGGTGATTCAAGCCTGTCTTTCCTACCCTCTTCTGTGCCTCTTTCAGTTGTATAAAGGTAAAAACAGGTACTGTGATTACTCACCTGATTTTTGGTTCTTTTGAAGGTGCTTTTCTGTATGCATAGTTGTTCAGTTTGTTATTCCTGTGGGGAGGATGATTGGTAGAGGACTTCTATTCAACCATCTTGCTCTGCCTGTTGGCTCTGAGACATTTTGTGAAGTGACAAAAAGCATGAAAAATATGTATAATGACCCCATTCATTGCAAAAAAGTGTGTATATGTTCATATATGATTGAAATGCATAAGTAAGTAACTTAAAGGAAACCTTAAGTTGTCATGCCTTTGGAAAGTGGCATGTGTTTGGACGTGCGGGGGCAAAAGAGACAATATTCCATTTTACACTACGTATCTATACTTCTAACTGTATCTGTGTCTATACCTATGTCTTGTCAATGTTGATATGGATTTATAAATCTGCATTGTTTTGGGCTTTGAGTTCATACTACTCATGTAATAAAAATGATCTTTCTAAAGAAAAAAATTAAGCAAGCATTTCTAAAGCCTCGGCCCTTCAACCTAGTCCTGACCTAGTCCTGGATTCACTCAGAAAATTATCACTGTCAGTAGAATGAAGGGGATGGTGAGAAAAGTCTAGAAAGGAACAAATGGTCACTTCTTGGACCTGGTTCCTTCTTTCATCTCCCATCTTTCCAGTATAACATGTAGAGGTAGAGAGCATCTGGCGGCACTTGTGTGTGCTTTCCCAACCTTTTCATAACTCCTAGTCAAAATACGCCTGAGACTGTATCTCTCTAAAGTGGATGCTGCCAATTTGCAGTGTTTTTCCAATGCCCCGTGTTCCTGTGCTTGGCTGATGTCCCTGGTGCTGCTCAGCCTGCTTGCTTGCTTTCTGTAGGTGGAATAGCAATGTGTCTTGCACTCTGCTTTGTACTTGATTAATGGAACCACAAAGGAGAGCTTCTCATGCTGGGACCAGGACTGCAGACCATGAACTCAAAGCCTGTATTTTGTTTGTCAAATGGAATAGCTTTGTCAAAGGGATCTGTTGGGGATGTTGGCCTTATTTCCCAGGAAAAAAAGATAAACAGCCCGTATTCAGCATTTGGAGTGCTGTGAATTGGCTCATGCTAATTAGAGGTTGGTGCTGGTGTGGCACCTATACCTCAAGGAAGCAAATCACACCTTCCACACAGGAAATGTGTGGAATAGAGAAGTCAGAAAGGCAGAAGCTTAGAGTTGTCCCCTCAGCTTTTCTATTGGTTATTCATCTATTCAGCAAACGTTTATTAGCTTTATGGACTCTGGTCTGCGTATGGAATTAGTCACTAGGCACATATCAAAGCCCACCATTTCCATAATTGTTCTCACACGGCCATCTCCCTTACTTGTTTTGATTCATTGTTCCTGGCTTGCTTTCTTTTGTCCCTGGCTCTCTGCTCTGTTGGTTGCACCCTTGCTCTCTTGAGTGTTCTAGGACCCACTTCATTTGAAGGACTGCCTAGATACAATTTGCTTTCCCCAACCCACAGCTCTGTTCCTGTATTGTGATTTGCCCTTGGTTCTTTGGATTGTTCCTGGCCCACATAAACCAAATGAGCTTAGTCAATCCTTTAGGATATTCTGGGCAGTGGTGGGGATCAGATAGTTCCATAGCCAGGCATTGTACTGGGGACTATTGGGGGTGGGGGGAATTCGGGCTATTCATTATTCATTCCTTCATTCAAAAGACAGAAAAGTTTTAAAATACATAAAACATATAGTCTATCAGATGTTGAGAAGAGCTTTGAAGAAAAATAAAGTATAAAGGGAATAAAAGGTACTGGGATAAGAGGAGGGATAGAAATTTAATAAGGGGTTCAGAAAAGACCTCGCTCAAAAGGCACCAGTGAGAGTCAGCATTGTGGATTGCTTGGGAAGAAGATACTCCAGATAATGGGAAGAGTCAGAGCAAAGGCTCTGAAGTGACAGCGTGCCTGGAATGTTGAAGAGTGAGAAGGCCAGTGTGGGTAGTGAGAGGGGAGAAGAGTAGGGGGCCATAAGCTCAGTAATATGATGGGTAGCCAAAGTGTGTGGGGCTTTGTAGTCCCTTATGAGGACTTCAGCTTTCATTGCCAATGAGGTGAGGAAGACAGTCACTACTAGTGGCAATCTCGTGAATCAAGATGAACACTTTACAAGTATACTACATTTGGATCATCTCATTTGGGTTGATGAAACAGGTGTCTTTGCAAGGCTGATAGAGAATAGCCATCTCTGCCTGGGGTTGTTGGGGAAGAGCTGAGCCTGGAAGTATGAAGTGTTTTCCAGGCAGAAGAACTAGCATGGACAAAAGCTAGTATGTGTGACATCATGATATCTTCAAAGAATGCATAATTTTAATAGTTTGCTCAAGAAGGCAGAACAAGGGTGGAGAGGCAGGAAGGGAGCTAAGGGGAGCCTACTGAGTCAACTGGCAGCAGATTAGTCAAGCCTTATATGATGTAATAATGTAGTTAGATTTAATCCTGCAGTCATGGAAAACCACAGGGGTTTACAAATAGAGAAATGTAATTTACTCATTGGGAAAATGAACATAATTTTACTCTTATACCTCAGTTTTCACATGAGAGTGGTCAGGCTCAGGGTCTAGAAAAATAAATGAGATTGAGTTCTCACTTCTCAAACTGTCCTCACTTTCCTGACTTATCAAATGGAGTTTTTATCTGCTTTATATACCTCACCAGGTTGCCATGAGGAACAAAAGAGATAGTGTATATGAAAGGGCATTGCTGTCTGCAGAGTGCTCATTATCCCTGTTTTCTCACCCCCGTGACCCAAGAGCAGGATTGGTGGAGTTGGCAAAAGAATTCGGCAGTGCACTCAAGTGGAAAAATGCATGGCTCTTGAGTGGGACATTAGTTGGAATCTTGGCCCACCACACAGTGGCTTTGTGACCTTTGACCGTGTGAAGGACCACTCTGAACCTCACTTTACCCATCAATAAAATGGGTTTTTTCTTCCCAGGATTGGTGTAAAGTCTGGAGACAAACTGTGTGAAGTGCCTAGCCCTGTGTGTGGTCCAAAGGAGAAGCTCAGTGTTGGCTGTTATTTTCTGAGTGTGATCATGGTAAACACAACATCAGAAGGACACTTATGACAGCGCTCCTGTGGGCAAGAATCTGTGTCTGGTGCTGTGAGATGGAGCTACCAATGCTGGTAGGATGTGCCATTGAGCTGCTTCTTTAATAGTGAGGATGTATTTGTGCTGGCCTCCACCTCACCTGGACCTGTTAGTGCCTGTGGCATGCTGTACATCTGTGGTCAGGGTACATTTTGGATACATGGAGAAAGTGTAGCTAATGGGCCTCCAGGGCACCAGGCTAATGGCTGATATGATGAAAACTGCAGGCTCTGCCTGTCTAAGCTAACTAGCTGCAGCCCATCTTATGGCCTTCGATTCAGACAGGCCAAAGGGAAATGGAGGAGGAAACACGGGTTCATAGAACTAGCTCATAATTTCCTGCTACTGAGGGAGAAAGGCTTATTTTGTCTGAATTTAACAGAACAATTGTCCACATTGATTGCATTTTCCAAAAATCTTCTCATCTCCCTCCTCCGTTTTGTTTCAGAGCACATGGTTTCACATTTAAAAGACAGAAAGAGAAAAATTACTGTCCAGCTGCAATTTCCCATTTGGCAGGCACCCAGCCATTTTCTCAGGATTCGACAGAATATGATCTCTCACTTAATTCACTTCTTAATACTGCCCCTGGGCAAGACTGAATTGAATCAGACCCTGGTGCAATCATTATCTTGGCTGAAGCTTCGCACCTACGGTTCTTCCTAAAGATTGTTCAGTGCAGCCACAGTGGACTCTGAGAAAAACAATCAGAAAACAATGCACTTGCCAAGCTGAAACAGGGCTCACTGTTGTTTCCAACAGGGATGCCTTTTAACAGTTCTCCACAGTCATTAGTTATTCATTCATTCAATAAATAATTAAGCACCTAGCCTGGTGCATAATGCAAATAGTATAATCTATGGCATCTTCCCTCAGGGAACTTACAATTTAGTAGAGAAGATAAGATGTACACAATTAACTAGGCTCTCATGTGGGAGCACTAAGTGGATGAGAAATTGTAAAAGTAGGCTTTGAAAGCAGGGAAGGCGACCTTTTGCTAGGAATTATTTCATGGAGCAGGTGGAATGGTTTGGGTGGGGAGTTGAAGGAGTGGGGTATGCAGAGGTCAAGATGAGTAGGGATTGGTTGGTATCCCAATCTTAAGTGATGGGAGGAATAAGAATGGTGTGTTCTATAATGATTTTTAAAATTAAACTGAAGTGGTATCATTTGGAGTAATGTAGTCCAACAGGCTGAAACTTGTAAAGAGCATGCATAGAGGGAGACAGATTAGGAAACTAAGGGTAGTGATGGATGTGGTGAGAAAGGATGGGATTCTAGGCATATTTTGGACTTTCCAGTATCGTTTTGGCTTCTGTATGTGCTGCCTTCCTAGAAGATCTTTGTCTTTCAGTGTTTTAAAAGATACTCTTGCAGGTAATTGCTGTCTGTGTGTGACACAGATATGTTCCCTCACTCCACCCATGGCACTACTGCCCTTTGAGTTATGGATCTCCACCATTTCCAGCTGTGTTTCCTTAGGGTGATAGAACCATAGAATGAGAGGGCTGGGGCAAGGGAGCTTATAGTCCAATCTCTCATTTTGCAGATGAGGAAAATGAGGTTCATGGAGAGGTAAACTGGCTGATCTAAGGTCTGACAGGTAGTTAGTAGTAGAGTGGGACTAAAACCAGGTGTCCTGATTCTGAGTCCCGTGATCTTCCTAGATCATCCCCCTCTATCTCAAAAGAAAGCCAAGATGTGCTTCTTCTTTGTGGCAAAGACCATGTACCAAACTCATTTCTTCTTGTTCAGTCTAGTCTTCCCAGTTTTCTTTGCAATTAGGTGTGGCCATATAACTGAGTTCTAGCCAGTAGAATGTCTGTGGAAGTATGAATGCTCACTCTCAGGCCTGGCCCATTAAAGGCTTCCTTCCACATGCCTCAAACTCTTTCCCCATTTACTAAGTAGATATTGATGCCCAGGGCAACCTTGGAAGCAATATATTAAAGATGGAAGAGCATCCGTTATCCTGGAACCTTGAATGACTTCATGAAGAAGACACTCCTACCCGACCTTCCCATCCTGATTATAAATTCTACTGTGTAAGCCACTGAGATTTGTGGGTGTGTTAAAGCAGCTATTATTATCTTAACTAATTGTACCTTGTGACCTTAAATCTGGAGAAAGGAACTTCAGTGAGACCAACTGAATAACTTAATATGTGCCCCCTGCAGTTGGACTTGGGTTTGACTCTATTCCAAGAAATCTAGAGAACAAGACTCTTTAGCAGCAGCCTGGGATGGATGGGTTGAGATTGGCCCGCATTCCCAGTATTTATCAGGGCAAAAAGGGTAAGCGTGGGCCCAGGTGACTAGGGGCAGACATATGCTGTCTCTACTATTACTGATTAAACAAATATAACTTTGATTTGCTTATTAACTTACAGAGTTTGCGGTACACTTAAGTTTATACCCTGAAATAAATAATAGTGAGTGAAAAGCACAGCACAAAAGAGAACAGCCTGTGGCTTGTAAAAGCACGAGCAAAAGCGATAATGGGAGGCCTAAAGTTAGACCGTCTGAGAGCGCCCCATTAACCGTGGCACATCTGAGGTATGGTTGCCAGGCAGGATAACACTGCCTTGGTCCCACGAACGCCTTTCCAACATGGGGGTCTCATAAAGAGGGCTTGTGTAAGCATCTGGGAAAGGTCGGTGACCTCTGCTCACAAGATCTGGGAGGGTCTTTGCAGATGGAAGCTGGCAAGGCAGGAGGGCATTGCGGGTGGAGATAGTGGAACACCTCCCACTCTGCCTGTGTTCTCAGAATATGGGGTAATCTTGGTTGCCTTATGTCCACAGTGCTCGGGAGATAAAAGCCCCTTGATGCATTGTGTGTGGTCAGAGCTGGTGGTGCCCTACCTGCTGCGTTCCAGTGCAGCTGCATATCGAAATGATCAGTGGTAAAACTTGGTGTACTAGATTAGCTTCTCTTAGAAGAACCACCTGTTTCATTGTATTCTAATAATGCATGCTTCTCCCCCTGGCTATCTTGTCCCGCAATAGTTTCAAGGCCTCCCCTGATAACTGCCGCCTGCTTTCCACTCCTCAATTAATGAGAGTGTGCACCTAATAAAAACCTGTAGAAACCAGAACTCGGGGCCAATGTGGTCCTCGCACTTTACCTTGGTACCCTGGACCCATGCTGTGAAACTATTTCTGTGTCTTTGTCTTTATTTCCTTTCTCAATCCCTTGTCACCGCCAGGGCTCGGGGCACCCGCGAACAGGGTTGGGAATGGTACCCAATGGGTAAGGACCAGATATTGGCCATGCAGGAGAAAAAAATCTGCCTGGAGCTGTTCTGACTCCTGTCCGAGTGAACTTTAAGGGAAGAAGACACTGTTAATGAAGAGTCTCTGGGTGGTGGGAAAACCTGAAATAGAAGAAGAAACAACAGTAGAGGAACTGATGGCAGTGCCCCAGCATTCAAGCTGCAAGTCAGGAGGAGTCTCCAAAGAACCCTGAAATCACTCACAAAGAAAGACTCAAGTTTACAAATTAGTTAGGCCAAGGGTAAGATGCCAGTTTAAGACTCTATCAGTCAAGTAAGAGCTTTCTGAATCCCCTTCTTCTTCTCCCTCCCTAATGTTCCAACTGTGGAGAGGTCAAAGAGAAACGAAGCCAACTATATGTCTTTTCTCAAGGCAGGAAGCCTGCCATTCATAGGTTTCTAACAGGTAAAGAAATGGAAAGGAGTCTTAACTAACCATCAATGAAGATGGAAGTGTGGATTAAGATATTGGAGTGGAAATTCTATTTTCTCAATTGAGTTTGTGTTTTACCACAGACAAATTACATCAGAGACCAAATTACATCAGAAGCCCTGACAGAGTTTTTATCCAGTGGCGTGGAAAAATTCCCCAGATGATAAGGTTTTCAGGGTCAGTGGGAAACAAAAAATAAAGGTGATTAATTCATCAAGTGACAGTTTAAAGTGACACCACCAGTTCCAAGCAGCATGATAAGCTCTTGAATGGGAATATGGGCTGGATATTAAGGAAACACATATGAGAGGCACTGAATCAAGACCTGCTGGAAATGACATCAAAACTGGAACATAATGGAAGAAGCAGACTAGAGGTGGAGAAGGGCTGTCCTGACACAAAAACAGTGAGCAAAGGGGACTTTAAGGATCTGGGGGAAAAAAATGCACAATGACTGGAATGCAAGAAGCAGGTGGTCCAGAGTGTTGCAGAAGCCAGCTGGTAGTAAACATGTTGAGAAATATGGATAAACCCGAGGGACCTTGGAAAGTCTTTGAAGGATTTTAGAAAGAGGAATGACATGATCAGATTTGTGTTTTAGAAACATTTCTCTGGCTGCCATAAATTGATTGGAGGAGGTAGGAGTGGAGGCTGCTAGACAGATTAAGAGGCTTCACAGGTGTATGATTTTTGCTAAGAGTGCTCAGCTGCTAGGTATAAGATGTTTAGATTTATGTAGGGTCATGGATTGGTCCAGGAGGTGTACTGGAAGAATGAAGGACATAGAACCTTGTCAACCCCTACTGCTCTGTCTTCTGGAACTTCAGCTTTCTGACCACAAATTCCTCTATATTAGAAATTGGCAAATGATGGCCCATAGGCCAAATCTAGTTTGTTGACTGTTTTGTATAGCTCTCAAGAATAATTCTTACATTTTAAAGTGGTTAAAACATAATTTTTTTACTGTATGAAAATTATATGAAATTCAAATTTGTTTGAATCACAAAGTTTTATTGGAACACAACCACACTTATTTGTTTATGTATTATCTATGAACCTTGAATGTTTCACACTTCAGTGGCAGAGTTGAGTAATTGTGACAGAGACCTATGGCCCACAAAGCCTAAAATATTTATTATCTGGATCTTTAACAGAAAGGTTACTCACCCCTGCCTTGTATCCTCAATCTATACGTAAAATATTTCTTCTTTCACTTTCTCATCTTATTGGAATCAACTTTGGCTTCAGATTGTACTCACCTGGGGATCTTGAAAAGTACTAATTCATAGAATTCATTCTGAGAAATTCTGATTTAATTGGCCTGGGGATATGGCCTGAGCATTGGATTTTTAAATATTTATCACGTGGTCCTAATGTGTATCCAAGCTTGGAACCCCTGCATAATAGAAACCTGCGTGCCCCAAAGGGCATCTCTTAGGTGGACGCTGTTTTGTTTCACATTTCACACACCTCAGGGCAGGATATGGGTTAGTATCTGTCCTGCTTCCAGGCCATGAATTCCTTTCTGTGTTTCAAAAATGTTAGGTTTGAGGGTTAGCCAGTCAGCTCGGTATACCCTTGCCATTTGCTGGTTTATCATGGAGATTTCTTCACCACTTTTATTCATTAATTTTACCATCTGACTCATAGTCTAATTCCTCATATAATTCTTGGTGACTTCATCATTAACATAAATGAACCATCCAGTGCTTGAGACCTTGAGTAGTTAAAACTACTCATCTTTTTTTTTTTTTTTTTTTTTTTTTTTTTTTTTTTTTTATACAAGGTGTTTATCTGTTGCCCAGGCGGGAGTGTAGTTGCCCAAAAACAGCACACAACAAACAATGCCACCTGACAACAAAACAAACAAACAGAAAAAGATGAGGGAGGCGAGTTGGCTCCAGGAAACCAAAGGTCATGGTATCATGTAAATAACC